>JZKD02S1640672.1:1002147-1020209 GCA_000966675.3 Picea glauca | reverse complement strand
ATATATATATATATATATATATATATATATATTCACAAGAGTTTTGTGTGTGTATATTTTAATTGCATCCAGTTCGAAAACTTTATGTGGCATAACTCAGTTGGATGTTGGGTATGTTACAATATGTTCTGCAGAGAGAAAGAAAGTGTTCTCTCGTGTATCGTGGCCAAGCCTGGGTGGCCGGGGATGTTAGAAATAATATTTAACTAGTAGTACCAAATAGTAATATTCAACAATATAAATACAACAAATTTGAGATTTAAATGATATTTAACTCTACACATGATACCTTTGATGTAGGTGACTTTTCCATTGCAGATTCCTCAACATCATTTATTCCCACAACTTATATAAACACAAGAACATTAAAAAATTGAGGATTCCATAACATAAAGAAATGGCCATGGTGAATTTATCAAATGTGACACATATATGTGTATAGGGTATGATAAATGAGAAAACTTCCTCTACTGTTGCATCAATGGTGAGACATGCACTATTGCATCCATGGGCATAAAAGGTTTTCTACATGGACGTAACAACAACAAAACAACATACAATAAAATATTGATGTAAATACACATAATACCATATAAATATATAACGATGAAGAACATAGAGATGCTTAATATACTAACCTCATCCATCAAGATCTGTTGTCGAATGGCCTCCATAGGCTCATAGGAGGTCTACCTACAACTTGAGCATATGTGAGGTTCACATGGATGATTTCTATGCCCATGTGCCCTCTGCTCACTCCATTGTGTTATATGGGGTGAAGTTTCGACCCCTTTATCAGGGATGATTTTAGGGGATAAATTTCGCTCATGGGCTATTTTTCCAAGGTTTTTCCCAAAAAATGATTCTCTATTCTAAAAATGATTCGCCCAAATTCTATAGGATAAAATTATTTTACCTTAAAAATCGCCAAAATTTTATATAAACTATATACAATCCTTAGAAATTTGAATATTTTTACAAAAATATCGCCAAACCTTTTATAGTTGGAATATGAAGGATTAGTAAGATTCGTCAAGGTTTCTACATTTAAAAATAAATTTCCATCATTAAAATCATCCCTGCCCTTTATTAATGTAACCAACAGGAACCTCCTGCCGAGATAGTGCAACAATGCTACCATGTTTCACTAGGCTATTATTCAATGATGATATAACAATCTATGCATTCTACAATCCTTTTGCAATAAGAGGATGTTGGGAAGGGGGTCAGACATTCTCCTAAGGGGACAGGGACATTACATGGGATCGCTCCTAGCATGCTCTTGGTCCTGTGCGAATCCTCAAACAACCCCTTGGAAGTCATAGATGTCAAAGTAGATAACATGTTGAACAAAAATAAATTCATCCCATAATTTTCGCAAAAACCTCCAAGGCCACCTCCCTGTTATTGCATGGAGGTTTATCAAATACCATGTACCACCTATCGATCCAATTTTCACTAATTTGTGGGTGGACGCACCTATCAATGAAAATGTGTTTCTTGGTCACAAGTGGTTGTTGTTAAGATCAAGGATCAATAAAAATAGATATTAGTTGTTTTTTTGATATACCCAAGTCCCCAACTTGCTTTATATCCAATCCAATTCTATAATACTCAAACATTATTTCCCTATATTCAGAAGTTAAAGTCAATTTTCCATGGGATATTACAATGGACCTCGAAATGATGTCCAATGAAGTGGCCAATGACTCTTTGTTCGGTTCTCTCATGCCCCTTAATTGACTTACAATTGTTCTTAATGTGTCCAAGCCCTCATCAATTTGGGTGTTTATGTTGAGTGGTTGTGGTGGGTTGGGGTTTTCCTCGCCTTTGTTTGTTAGTTGGTGGTTTACATTTCCTCGAGGTTCCATTTTATAATATATGTTGCAATTTAAAAAGAAAATTTAATAAGTGGACTTATGACAAAGGTATTACAAACAACAATTTCATTTTATCGTGATAAAATCATTAACATAATTTTGTGTAAAAGAAAGAAAAATTGTTTTTTATCTTTACAATGAACTTGAAAAAAACCTATACAATATTAGTGAATTGTTGAGAGATTTACATTCAAGTATTAGTTATGTGTAGTGAACCTAGATAATAAATGTTCAATGTCATTGGGATTTACATCCATAACCCGTGACTAATTCTTTTTTATTTTTTGCAAAGCCAAGAGAGGAAATGAAAAAACTCAACCATACATTTCTTGCAATGGACATGGTGGCCATATCTCATGTTTTTCTCCTCCTTTATTTGTCCTATTTTCTTAATCCAATTAGGAAAATTGAGAGGCCCAATGTGAAAAAGAGGAAAAAACATGTCCATGGTCCCTTAAAAATTATACGCAACAGGAACACGTGCACATTCCTCTCGATGAACCTTTGTGGAATGATGATTGGAGGTTCATGTATTGCCAAACCTATAGGATTAGGAACGTGTGCATGTTTCTAAGAACACACACGTGTTCCTGTGAGTGTGTGCTCCTACTGACTGCCTTGCCACTTTTTCATCCACCAACTTTTTTCACACACCCCCATATCCAACTTGTATGTTAAAAACCCACTTTAAACGGTCAAAATTATGTTTTATGTCCTAGATCATTTCCGATTAGCTCAAGAATCTTAAGCTAGACACTAATTTATTCAATTTATTCCCTAACCATAGTTTAAGACCCATCTATAGTGAAAAAAACCTCATATAGATGCCCATATTCCACTCTAAAGATATTGATCTCCTATGCATGGATTATTTTATTGTTTGATGAATTGTTCATTCCTTTTGGTCCTTAGAAAATTCATTTAGGGCATAATGGATTTTTTCTCCTCCCAAACCCATTAGGAAGTATTTGATACCCATTCTTACTAACCAAGGAATTATAAGATCACCCATATTCTACTTGAAAGTCAAATATCCCATTTAGAGTGCCTGTGTGGTATTTTGAAGCCTTGTTCATGGTCTACAAGCCCTAAAAACTTCATTTGGAGCTTAATTCCATTGTTTTCCTCCCCTTACAATGGTCAAGTCCTTAAAACCCATCCATCATGCTCAAAACGTCCTAAGGGGACCCATATTACCATTGGATACAAAATATCCCCATTAGCGGGAGTATGTGGTGGTTTGAGGCATTGATCATGGCCCAACATTCATATTCTATTCTTAAAAAAAAACAATTATTTCCCTCAGGGTGTACGGAAGTCATTGAAGGAGTGTATTGTTAAGGCACTCCATTATGTGAAGTAACCCATTCAAAACCCTGACTTACCTTGTGTGTCGTGTATGGGGCATCGTGGGCATACCTAGAGGTTATAGTGGTAGCATGCAAATAACATGACCCTATGTCATGCGAGTACGTGCACGACTAGTTGCTTATTTTATGAGTCACAAAAAAATGAAACAATTGTTATTGGAAAAAAATAAAATATCATAAGATAAACATGTATATCTCTTTCAGATCTTTCCAACAAGATAAATGAGTTGAAAAACAAATGATGTGATAAAAGTTATGGGAAAATTACTAAAATAATTTTTTATATTAACAATAATACACACACATTATTAGTTGCATATTCCTAATGTGCATGCACATTCTTAAAGCACGCTTGCATTATTGTGCATACTTATTTTGGAAAAATTCAAGGTGGGATATGTGGTGGTTTAGAAGGAACCAAGGTTGTTCTAAAAGAAACATGCAGATGTTTTAAGTAATGCATGCACATTCCTATGTGAGAGTGTTCCTAAATTCTCAAATTCCAGTTTTTTCACCATTAACTTCATGTAAGCACCCTTTTTTAAAAATAAAACCTTCAATTCAAGATTGTGGTTGGTGTGATTCTATGATTACTTAATGCTTAAGAGTTCAGGTTCATAAATTAAAGTGAATTACATTATGTTCCAAAAATGTGATTTACATTTAATTCTATAAGATTAATTTCCATTTAATTATATAAGTGTGAATTTTAACTCTACAAGTGTGAATAAATTTTACAAATTTCAATTATACAATTTTCAATTATGAAAGAGTGAAGTTCATTTTTGTAAATGTAAATTAAATTTTGCAAAGAGGGGATTTACTATAGTGATATTATTTCCTTTCATAGAATGATTGTAGTAAACTATTGCATAAGACATGTATCTCCACATATAGTGCACAAAATCTTACAAACATTCCATAACTCGAGTTGACACAACTAAATGTGGAAGTAATCCAACCATTCTCTTCTACAAAGAATGATTAAAATAAGTGTCATTGAACCAAAAACCTAGCTTACTAACCTAACCCACCAAACATATTTACCACAACTAAGCCACCTATCTGACTTACCCAGTACATCACATGCCAAAATCTAACCCACATAACTCAAAATTCCTCCATCTAACCTACACAACCTACTCTAAAAGTACATCTATCCTAACCTACTTACATATCTTACTTACCCAACTTTCCCCAACTAACTCAACTAACCTACCTAACCCACATAACCCCTAAACTACCTAACCCACATAACCCCTAGTGCACCTCCCAACTTCCTCCCACTAACGAAACTAACATTCCTAACCCATATAATTCACTAAACTACTTCACATAACCCTAACGCACCTCACAAATCTCCTTAACCTTCTAATCCACTAAACCACCCAACCTACCAGCTTGCATAACCTATCCTAACCTACTAGTATCCCACATAAGCCTCCTAATCTAACTTGACCACAACTATATTTGAACACTCAACGAATGTTAAATAGGTGTTGTATGAATCGTAATTAAATCCTAATAATAAAGAGACACAACTTGGATACGAATGAGCATTGGAATGACCTTTGAAACAGCTATATGAAAATATGAAGAAACATACTTAGATGCTAATAGGACTATAACAGCACTAATAAGGTGCTACCTACACGTTAAATTGAACTATTATAATAATAATTATTAAAAAAAACAAAATATTAATAATTTCACATAATATTCATTAAAGAAAATAAATTTTAATACAATATTCATATTATATATATATATATATATATATAATAAAAGTATTTAAATGTTTATATATCATAAATCTCAATTAAAACCAAGTCATGAGATTACAAACAACTTTAATAGTTTTGTTGAATTCTGGCATGTGATATTGCGAACAAACATACATATGGAAGGTTAATTAAGGCATTATTTCAATCCAGATTGATTGATAGAAATTCCATATGTAGAACTCCTAATTGGAAAGACCTAAGGAGACGAAGAAACCAAGTCGGCTGGATAAATATATTTTTATGTATAAACATATAAGAAAATGGATATATATATATATATATATATATATATATATATATATATATAACTAACCTTTCTAACTTACCATTAAATATTTGAATAATTAAGAACTAGAATCTGTTTTTTTTAACGGCTGCTTACTTCTCAAACGTTCGGTTTTTTCGTCAACATGGAACAATCTCAATCTGAAACTGAAAGAATAAGGATTGGTGCGGTAGGCCGCAATGGTAGAAGAATTAGATGCACTGAATGTCATTATTTGATCGGTGTTTGTGGCGATTGTAACTGCGACCCAGCGTTTGATATAAACGACCTTGACCAAAGGCAGAGGGATGGTTACAGAACAAGGTTTGTCGACCTTATTAGGTATTTCATACAGAGTGGGGTTCCCGATCTATCTCCAGACGGCATAATAATTTACACGATTATTTATAATGCAAATGGACTGACTGTCCAATTGGCCCCGAAGTACTTTGAATTCATGCAACCTCAGGCCGCAGAGAGTTCTAATTCCGCTGATCCTGAAGAAGGACATAATCCCTCTTCAGTCAGTCATCCAAATATTGATGAATCCAGTTTTGATAATTCAGTTCAAGAACTAAAAAATACTTCCCACTCTAGTGAAGAAAGCTGCAACAATTCAGGTCCAATAGAAGTGCATGAGAATGAAGAAAATAATTTGAAGTGTCCACCTGTTCTTATTCTTCGACTTAGATTAAAACGTATTCCTCTATGTGAATGCCTAGTTCTTGACATTCTTGGGGAAAGTCTAGATTGGCAACAAATTCTGGAAGATGTTCAGTCAAACACATTGGAATTAAGATGGAATTTTTACAAAGCTGTGATTGATAATAGCGAAAATGATGAAGAGAAGCATGAGGATTCATCGCCATATATGTCTGAGAATGAAGAATCCGAATCATTTTATGAATCTGAATCCGAAGATGAGGATTACGGCCCTCCTCCTACAGCTAAGTCAGCCATAGAGAATTTGGCTACACAAGTTATTAGCCATGAACAAGTTGTTAGTGGAGATGCAATTTGTTCTATCTGCAGGGAAATTATACCTGTGGGTGAAGCAGCAAAAGAACTACCATGTAAGCACCTCTATCATAGTGAATGCATTACTCCATGGCTTAATATTAGAAACTTTTGTCCAGTCTGCAGATATCAAATGCCCACAGACGATCCAAGCTACTCAGATGACCCGGACTATGAAGAATAAAGGCAGCGAATCTACTCATGGAGAGTAGTTATGTAGACTTTTCTTTTGCCCGATTTTATGTTAGTTTCTTAATTTCATTGGAGAGTCTCTTCTGAGTGTTCTAAACTGATTGCACTTGTCTAGACCAATTCATAATTTGATTTCTTTCGTTATTTCTTACTCCAACATGGAGATAGTGGTAATACAAAATTTGATTATGATCATATACGGTCATAACTCATAAATGTGGTTTAATGACTATTTTATACGTGACATTATCTAACTTTAAAATAATCCATTATAATAATAATAAAAAGCTAATTTTTATATTAGTTTCTATATGAATAATATAGATAAAATTAATTCACTACGTTATATTTCCAATTTTTTTTTTTTTTTTTTTAAATGGACTTTTGTGGTTCAATTTCGTAGTGAATGGTGGGCAGTGATGTTTTTTTAAATAATCAAAAATTTAAAAGGATTAGTATATTTTATTTATTTATGGTTCTCGTACTCTCGTGATGTGATATGAGTAAATCCGGGTTTATTATGATGGTGTTTATGATTATTTACATTTAATGAAAATTTGACATATGATCCATTTAAAAATTAAAAGGAAAATATAAAAATGTCATTATGCAATTGTGATGGTGTTTTATTATAATTTATTGATAATAAAATAAAATGGTGAATTATAAAAATGTTGTTTTTTTAACACAAAATTTTCATTCTTAATATCAATATATAATTTATATAATCATGATTATACAATTGTGATGGTGTTTTATTACAATTTATTGATAATAAAATAAAATGGTTAATAATAAAAATGATGTTTTCTTAACATAAAATTTTCATTCTTAATATCAATATATAATTGGTAAAATTTATGGAAGTACACATATCCCATCTCTTAGATTTGAACTTGTGACTTCTTAAAAGAAAAAATATGTTCGTAACCATTAACCATTAAGCAATACAACTGTGATGATGTTTTATTACAATTTATTAATAATAAAATAAAATAATGAATTATAAATATGTTATTTTTTTAATATAAAAAAAAAAGTTTAATATAAAAAATGATTTTTTAATATAAAAAATGATTTTTTAATATAAAAAATGTTTTTTCAATATAAATATATAATTTATATAATCACTTTCTACAAGTGTGATGGTGTTTTATTACAATTTATTTATAATAAAATAAAATAATGAATTATAAAAATGTTGTTTGTGTAACATAGCAATTTTATTTTTAATATGAATATATAATTTATATGGTGTTTGATTATCATAAATAAATAAAATAGTCAATTATAAAAATGTTGTCTTTCTAGCATAATAATTTTAATTTTAATGCCCCGGGGGGCAACTCAATTCGTAAGTGCCGTGAAAATAAAGTTTCATGAAGTTTCCAGTTCAATTCCCCCGACTTACAATGTGTGTCGTCTAGTTGTTGATTCCACTAGACCTTACAAAAAAAAACAACAATAATTTTATTTTTAATATAAATATATAAGATCGTGTGTCTAACAATTTAGAAGAATTATTTATTTCATTTTTGAATAAATAATATGAATTGGGTATTTTTTTTAATAAATTAATATTTTTTTATATATTTAGAAAATTATTAAACTTGATTTATAAAAGTACATTGTATTTATAAAGAAGAACTGACATTTTCTAGGCAATTGTGTCCTTCACTCCAAGATGACTACGCAAAGAATGAAAGTTCTTCTTAGTGAAGTTCTTAGTGAAGATGTCTGCAGTCAATTCTGTTGAAGGACAAAACTGCAGGTCGATGATCCCCAATGTAGTGCATGTGGATCTTGATGTAATAAGTACCGGATGTAGTGCATGTGGATCTTGATGTGCTTTGTCTGCTACCTATGAACTGGATATCTGATGATCTTTAGAGTTCTCTTGTTGTCACATCATATGACAATCGACTGATGAAACTGAATGCCACATAACTTGAATGGTTATGTTAACTACCCCTCTATACTCTAGCTCAGCTGAAGATAGAGCAATAACAACCTGCTTCTTGCTCGACCAATAGATAATCCCAGAACCAAGACTGAGTGAGTAACCAGATGTGGACTTGTAGTCAATGTTATCACCAGCCCAGTCAAAATTAGTGAACCTGATGAGGTCCTATGTAGACTCTGGTGAATAGTGAATCCCAAAGGTGATGGTGACATGTACGTATTGAAGGATACACTTTGCAGCCTTCCAATGTAGCTCATGCGTCTCCTGCATGAACTTGGAGACTTCTCCAACTGCATAGGAGAGGTATGGTCTGGAGTGTGTACGATACAACAAGCTCCCCACTAGCTCTTTGTACAATGTGTTTTCAACCAGTGGAGTGTCCCCACCATCCTCAAGTTTGACCTCTGATAGGAAAGGAGTCGAGGCATAATTGCAGTCTATCATGTGAAATATCTCAAGGAGATCTCGTGCATATTTGGCTTGAGACAGTTTGATGGCTGATGCATCCTGACTGATATTGACTGCAAGGAATAAATTAGAGGACCCATGTCTGTCATCAAGAACCTATCATGCATAATCCTCTTGACTGTAACAATCGTTGAATTCGAGCAACCAGTGATTAACAAATCATCAACATACATAATTAGGAGTAGAAGTGAATCAGTCATCCTGAGCATGTAAACATTTAGGTCTGACTTATAATGTACAAACTTATATGACAATAGGTATTAGTCCATCTTGGCATACCATGCCCTCGAAGCTTGCTTGAGGCCATAAATAAACTTCTTCAGTTGACAAAACAAAGATGAATCCTGCATAAATCCCTGGGGTTGGTCCATTTAGATCTCCTCAAAGAGATCATCGTGAATAGATGCATTCTTCACGTCCACCTGATGGACTTCCCATCACTTGGTTTCCGCAATGAAAATTTCCAAGCATATGGAATCCATATTCACTACTGGAGTGAAGGTCTCATCATAGTCAATTCCATGAACTTTTTGAAAGCCTTTGGCAACTAGCCTAGATTTGTATCTACTAACTTGTCCATCCACTGCACTCTTGGTCCTATAGACCCATATATGCACCTAAAAAATTTCCTTTCTAAAGGAAGGGGAGCCATATCCCAAGTCTGGTTCTCGAGGAGGGATTGTACTCCTCCTCCATGGTGGATTCCCAAAAGGAATTTCAGCAGTGTCGCCATAGGAATGTAGATTTGAATACTGAACCAAGAAGAGATGCCTCAGTGTCATCAATTCAGTATAAGTGAGTGCAAGAGGAGGCTCCTTTAAATCATATCGAGTCATCCTAGTATAATTTGGATCCCCAACAAGATCTCATGCATCCTGAAGGGTAGTCTTGGCCCACTTGGGACTATTATTTGGTTCTACATCTGCATATGCCTGCACTGACTCTACATATGACTATACTGACTCTATATTTGGATCATCTGAATCCTATGAATCAGAACTCTCATCTAAAGAAGAGTCAGCATGTGCATGTTCATCATATCCGACAAGTGGAAGAACAAAAGTGTCTACATGCAACTGCTGAGGTACATGCGAGACACTTTCCTCGAATTAGACACTTCTCTCAATGATGATCCAGTTAGAGGAAATATCAATGAGTCTATATCCCTTCACACCATTGGGTATCCAACAAAGATACACTATGTTCTTTGCGGATCAAGTGTCTTCCTCTTCTGAGAGGCAATCATGGCCCATGCACGTGAATCGAAAATATAGAAGTAGGTCACTTCCTGTTTTAGGTCGCTCTAGGCCTCATAGGGGGTCTTATTCTTGATATATCTATGGGGAGATATGTTTTCAATGTAGGTTGCATAATTAAGTGCTTCAACTCATAATCTATGTGGAAGTGACTTTGCATCTAACATGCCAGATGCCATCTCTTTCAGAGATATATTTTTCCGCTCAACAACTCCATTTTGCTATGGAGTATAAGGAACCATGTGTTGCAACTAAATCCCTAACTCATGACAAATATTATGTATCTAATGGTTGACATAATCTCCCTTGTTATCTGTTCAGAGGAATTTCATTTTCTTTCTTGATTGTGTCTCAACAAGGGATTTGAAATATTTGAGGTGTTCAAAGATGATGCAGCCCCCCTTCTCTCCCCGAGGTTCTGCAACCTATCGGTCAAGGATATTCAAATACTTTAGCCAAATCATCTCTCTGAGCCTCTCATAGACCCAAAATTTCAGTCACACAGGTCCCTTGTTGTTACCCACGTAGGTTCGACTCACCCGCACGCCCTTTCTATGGTGCCTTTGGAAACTCAATTGGTGAGCACTAGCTCCTCTTCTAGGCTCTTATTCAATATGACCATGGCTATTAGCTCGATCTATCCCCTTTCGTGAATTCGACTTCGAGAGTTTTTTACAACCCAAAAAGACTCTTCTCTGAAGTGCTCTTCTTCTGAAACATGTGGATCTCTTCCACATGTCATTTTGGATCCAGCGGTCCATATCTACTCAACCCTCGTGACTTCATGACAATGGATCTTTGATCCATGCAATTCTCCTAGACTCTCCGATCTGCTGCCACGTATCCCCGTTGATACCCAGGACTATGATTTCACTTCTCTCCTTGGGACTTTAGCGATCCCTCTCCTTAAACACTTTCAAAACTCCAAATGCATGAAGTGTCGAAGGATTCTAAGCCTATCCTCCATGCAAATTTCCCAGATCTCACAGTCTATGAAGAACCTAATTCCTCCGAACGGATCTTGCTCACTGATTTGAGAAATTTTCAATGGGATACTCCCTACTGAAGAATTTATTCTCGTTATCTCTTATGAGCTTGTTCTTCGCCGAACACTTTAAAATTCTCAAAATATTTCTTGAACACTGAGTCGAATATCGACCCTGTCCACACCTTGCAACAGGTTCCTTTACAAAACTCCTTCTTGGGCAACTGTGCACTCCTTGCATCAGTTCCTTACAAAACCCAATTTATCCTCCCGAAAAATATAACTTTGAGTGTGTTTTCTGCCTACGCACACCTTGTGAGGTCCTCTGCACTCTTTGCAAACAAAACTTCAAGATACCCCTCCTGAGCTTCTGAGTCAAAATAATCTATCAATGCACTCCTTGCAAACACTATGCACTTCTTGCAAATAAAATTTCAAGTTATCTCTTCTCAGCTTCTGAGTCGACATAGACTGTGTCAACGCACTCCCTACGGACAATATGCACTCCTTGCACAGGATTGTAGAAAAGAAAAAAATGAAACTTAACTAAATCCTCATAGATTCATACATTCAACCATGTAATGCATTCATAACATAAGAACAAGTAAATACATAGAATTTCAATTAAACATAAAGCCTACCATTCATTCATTTAGATAGACATAGTAACAACAACACCAAAAATTTTGGGTCAACGCTTCTTTATTATACTCATTAAAATGATATGTACATGGGCACATAAAATCTCGATAATCTTCAACAGTCTCAACAATAACAACTTCAATAGCTCTCAACGACTCTTCAACAACCTCTTTTGGGAAACAATACATCTATTCATACAAAAAGATTCCTAGAGTTCTTTTCC
Source organism: Picea glauca (assembly GCA_000966675.3). Lineage (NCBI taxonomy): Eukaryota > Viridiplantae > Streptophyta > Pinopsida > Pinales > Pinaceae > Picea > Picea glauca. The sequence continues at coordinate 1,008,164 of JZKD02S1640672.1, read as the reverse complement.
CTTTGGCTACCTTAGTGTTATCCTATCAAATTAAAATCTTTCAACTACTAAGGATTATTACAATAAATGATCGGAAGAGACAGATAAGAGTGAATGCTTTAGATCTGTATTTCCATCTACTACATTAAAAGAAATATAATCTCCATCAATCTCATGCGATGGCTCATCCTCTAAAAAATTAATATGTTCTTTAATTACAATATTTTCAGATATTTCGTGACATGCCATCTTTAATTCAAAATCACTTCAAAATGTGTGTTAGGTGTTGAGTTGTCCTCCACTCGCGCTTTGATGAAAATGCTCATGCATCATACTTCTTTGGACAAAAATTCATGGAATCCTATCCATGAGATCCTGTACTAACTTTCCATGCTTCCAAATATCTTCTTCATTTACCCAACTAGCATATTCTATTGGGTGTCTTTTCCACTATACCAAATACTCAATATAAGTCTTCCTCCTAGTCTTCTTATCAATCCTCTAATCTATGATCTTCTCCATCTGCGGATTTTCTTCTACAGGCATATGATTTTCCTACTGGATCTCTTATTGATATTTTGATCCTCTAGTGTCATCTTCCTTGTAAGGATATAGGTTTGAAATGTTGAATATGGGCGATATACCCACACCCTCTAGAAGTTCTATCTCATAGGCATTGGCATCAAATTTTCTTAGGACCTTGCATGGTCCTATATTTTTCAATTTCAATTTATTATGTGTTCCCCTTGGGAACCTTTCCTTCCTGAGATGTGATAGAACTTGATCTCCCACTCCAAATTGAATTTCTCTCCTATGTTGATCAAATGTGCATTTATATTCTCTGCTTCTATTTTTCAACTTCTCTTTGATTTGATTATGAAGCTTCTACATTTTTGTAGTGAAGTCTTCTGCTCGAGTGCTTCTGAATTCATTCTGCTCCAAATCTATGAAATTTGATACTACTCTTGGCATCATTCCATATACTATATGGAGTGGAATATTTCTCGTACTCTTGTTTGGTGAGTCATTGTATTCAAACTCTTGTTGTGATAGAATCAGATCCCACTGGATATGATGTTCAGTGACCAGACTCCTCAACAAATTTCCTAAACTCCAATTTTCCACCTTAGTCTATGCATAGGTTTGAGGGTGATATGTTGAACTAAAGGACAATTTTGTCCCCAGTTTCTTCCACAATGTCCTCAAGAAATGACCAACAAATTTAGTGTTTTTGTTTGAGACAATACTCTTGGGAAACCCATGAAGTCTCACAACTTCCTTGAAAAACACATTTGCAATGTGCGTTGCATCACTAGTTTTCTAGCATGGGATAAAGTGTGGCATATTTGAGAATCTATCAACTACAATGAATATGTAATCACTTCCCCTTTGTGTTTTTGGAAATACCAACATGAAATCCATGCTTATCGCATCCCAAGTCCTATCTGGAATAGGAAATGGTTGATATAATCCAGTGTTCTATCACATTCTTTTTTCATACTAGAAAATATTACATATGTTTAAAAATTTCTTCACGTTTTCTCTCATACCTATCCAATAATATGAACTGTTCAGTTGTGGAAATGTCTTGTCCTGGCCAAAATGTCATGCTAGGCCTTCTAACGAGGAAAATATGTCTATGGATAAGGAAAAACCACAACAGGCAGAAATGACTGCAGAAGTCAACTATATTCTCAAGCATGCTATATAAACAAATATGCTAGCAAGACAAGATAAAATACCTACCTTGTCCAGATGTTCGATGAAGTCCATCGTTGAGCATCTGACCCAAAACAATATACCTACAACTAGTCCTCAACAACAAAGGAAAACAAGCATATGGTGATAATATATGATGTTAGCACATTCAATAGCATACATTAGCATTCATAACAAATACGCCCATGGAATAATAATTCAAATATTTGCAAGATATCAATTGGATGAGAAGAGTATTTCTATTAAGATATGATTAGCAGAAGTGAATAAGCTACATACTTCTGTGTCAGCACGGTTCGGAACCGAGAAACTAACTTCCTTCCAGCTAGGCCTCCACCACTTCAATCCTCCACCAAAGGCAAGCTCATGTAAGAGAGACAATGGAGTTCTCACTCAATAAGGGAAGATCTTGGGGGCTGAACACTGTGTTCAGACATAAAGGAAAGTGGGATGCAGACTCAATGTTAAGTGAATAATTCCTCCAGAGAAACTTTGCTCTCAAATTTTAATTCTTTCTCCTCTTTTCCATAGCTCGAAATTGGCCCCTTCAAGTGGAACAGAAGGGCCATGTCAGAATGTTTCTAGTATATGAAAGGCCAAGAATCATTGATCTCCTGTCGTGACATGGAAACTTGACACTATTTTCCAATTTTGGGCAGATTTCTTGATGTACGCGAGATGTAATGGTGCAACCTGCGTATATGGATGATGTATAGTAGGCAAGGTGCGTATATGTGGAAAAAATTTATTTTTAGCTCTCGGATTTGCAAAAATGGATGAAAATTCTACATATGGAAATGTAAAAAGACCCTCTGTGAAAGATTGCATAGGTTGAGGCAAATCTTGCTATAAAACGCCTCCACTATGTTTTTCTTTTAGCAGATTATCTCTCATTGAGAATTTTGGTATGCACAATTGGCTACCTTTAAAAAATAATCCATCCTAAATTAGATACTCTGTCCACTGGACTTTGTCCCTAATCACAAGATTTTCACATGATTAATATGCCTCTTTAAAATCCGTATCATCACAATACATATCCTTAAGGTGTTCAAACCCTAAGGTTTTCACTTGAAATTCCTGCGGGATCAGACATCTCCTACTCAATGCATCAACAACTTTGTTAGCATTACCAGAAATATGTTTAATAACAAAAGTAAAATTTTTCATAAAGTCTATCCACTTATCCTGTCTTTGATTTAAATTATCTTGTCTTGTTATGAATTTTAAATCCTGATTATCATTGTACAAAAATATTTCCTTTGGAACAAAATAGTGCCTCCATTTATTTAAGGACTTAATTACTGCATAAAATTATTTATCATATGTGGAGTACTTACTCTTGGTATCATTCATCTTCTCACTGAAATATGCAACAAACATATTATCTTGGCTCAAGACTTCTTTGATTTCTACTCCACTAACATCACATCGGACTTGAAATGTCTTCCCAAAATCTGGCAAGACCATAATCAATTATTCTGTTATCTTCTCCATTAATATCTTGAATCTTTTCTCAGCTTATTTTGTCCACTTAAAATACTTGTGCCTCTTATTCACCATATCTAATATTGGTGGACAAATTCCACTAAAATTTCTAATGAACTTTCGATAGAATCTTGCTAATCCATGGAAGATTCTCACCTCGAATATGCTTCTTGGTGATGGTCATTCTATGATTTCTCTCACCTTCTCTGGATCCATATTCAATTCATTTGAAGAGATTAAAAAAACCAAGTAAATGAGTTAGGTATTCATAAAAGAGGATTTCTTCATATTTATCAACAGCTTCTCCCACTCCAACCTTCTCATTACTAATGTGAAGTGTCTCAAATGCTCTTCTTCAGTTTTATTGAAGACCAATATATCATCCAGATATACAATCAAAAAATTACCAATAAAATATTTTAATACCTCATTCATCAACCTAATAAAACTACTTGGGGCATTTGTTAAGACAAATGGCATAACAAGCCACTCATACAACCCTTCATTCATTTTGAAGGATGTTTTCCACTCATCACCTTCTCTCATCCTTATATGGTGATATCCACTTTTCAGGTCTATTTTTGAAAAACATTTTGCTCTGCTCAAACAATCCATTAAGTCATCCATCCTTGGAAAATGAATTTTGTACCTGATGGCGATTTTGTTTATATCTCTTGAGTCTATACACATTATACATCCTCCATCCTTTTTCGGACTTAACACAGTTGGTACTGCGCATGGAATCAAGATTTCTCTGACTAAACCTTTATCCATAAAATCCTTGAGTTGTATCTTTACTTACTCATTCTCTTGAGGTGTCAATTTGTACTCTACTTTTTTTGGAAGAATCACTCCTAGTATTATATCAACGCGATGGATAATATTCTTGAGGGGTGGCAATGAGTGATGTAACTCATCCGCTACTATGTTAGCAAAATTCTCCAACAACTCCTGAATTTATTTAGGAAGATCATCCATAGAAGTACTTGTAAGGATGACTCTAGGCTTCCTCACCACAACAAATTGCATCTCTTCTTCCTTCATGAATTCACTTAGGAGTTCCTTCCCACTCATGAGAAGTATATTTGTGTTGGATTCTTCCTTCACCTTCTTATCCTCTATTGGTAGTAGCATCTGTGTCCTACCATTTTTCTCCAAGGTATACACATTTTTTCTCCCATCATGAATGAAATTCCTGTAAAAATGTCATGGTATCCCCAACAAGACATGACATACATCCATGGGAATCACATCAAAAAAAATATCATCTTTATATCCTCCTATTTTAAATTCAACTTGGCATTGTTTAGTTACCATTAACAGTTTCGTTTCTGCAACCATGAGACTCTATACGAACTTGGATGTGCAGTTGTCTCTAGCTCCAATTTCTCCACCATTTCTGTGGATACTAAGTTATCAGTTCTCCAACTGTCACTATCACCTTGCATACCCTATATTTTGCCTTGCAAGTAGTTTTGAACAAACTGTTCCTTTGCATTGGTTTTTCTAGTTCTGTCTCTGGATTCAAGAGAAACATCATCATCATCAAAGATCTCCCATATTCTTTGCCTTCTACCTCAACATTTTTATTTTTCGCTTGCGAAATAAGATCTTCACCTCCTCCTTCTTTGTTTTTCTCGAGGCATTCCCAAGACATGTGTCTTTTTTCTCCACAGGCATAACGCTTCACCTCTCCTCCTATGCCTCTTCCTCTTCCTCAAGGAAAATCATTCATTCCACCATATTGTCTCCCTCGAGAACTTCCTCCTCTTTTTGTATGGATGTGAAACTTTCCAGTCTCAACCTTGGGCTTCTGTGCCTTTTCATGGACAATTTCCTTACCTCTCTTTAGACTTCTTCATTTGCTTCGTTGGCTATGTTTCCTAGCCAACTTCTCTTCTGCTTTCAGTGCAATATGATAATGATCCTCTACTATCCTCACTGTTATCATGTTGATTTCATCTTGTATTTCATTTCTCAATCCATTTATATACCTCACAACCTTTTCATCATCTTTTTATCTTTGTCCCTCCCTGATGTTCAACTTATAAAATTCCTCAGTGTATCATTTTACGGTCAATCATTTCTATCTCAGGTTATGTAATTTCCTGAACAGATTTATCTGATAGTCCTTAGGTATTAAATTAGCCTTCAACATGGCTACCATTCTATCCCAATTATTGATCTTTTTCTTTCCTTTGCTTCTTTTGTCGGCCTGTAGTTCATCCCACCACAGTGTCGCATGTCCCTTCAATTTTGTGACAATAGGTTTTAACTTCTTCTCCTCATCGATGTCTTCATAGTCCAAGTAATTGTCCATTTCTCGTATCCAATCAAGTAATTCTTCAACATCTAAGTTGCCTTCATACATTGAGATGTCTATCTTTGCTCTGAATTCCAATTTGACAACAACTTTCAACAAGCGTTGTTTTGCAACATCCTCTACTACATCTTATTCAACTTCTATCTCTTCTCCCTCTGCATCACTGATGTCTCCAACATTAGGTTCTCTCCTTCTTTTTGTCTCCATAGAATCTAATATGGCACAAAGTTCTCTCGTCTCCCTTTCCACAACTCGATTTGCTACAGGTGGCTCCACACATCTTCTAGGCGTCATGCTTTTGAACTTTCTCCAAACTGAGCTTAAGAGAAACTTTGTTTCTAATACCACTTGTTGTTATCATACTATATTCTTCGATACCAATTTGATGTATCCCCCCCTTATCTCCTCGGGGTTCTGCGACCTCCTAGTCAAGGATATTCAAATACTTGAGTCGAATCAGTTCTTTTGGCCTCTAATATACCCAGACTTTAAGTCACACGCGTTCCTT
>JZKD02S1640672.1:911705-991160 GCA_000966675.3 Picea glauca | reverse complement strand
GCGGGTTGTGACTTCCCTTGGAAAATTTTGGCCACTTCATTGTGAAGTGGACAATCTCGAGTGTAGTGATCGTCACCACAAATGATACATGGGAATTTCAGTTTCCGTTGTGGTTTCTTTTCGGTAGCAGGTGTTTGATTTTTGGATTGTTCATTATTATTTTTTGATTTATTCTTTGTCTTCCTCTTACCTATGGATTGTTATGAAAGGGCAAATTAAACTACATTCACCTCAGAGATCTGAGTTTGGGGGGAGGTAGAAGAGGGTGTAGTTGATTTTGAAAAATATTGAGTTTTGACGGAACCGATAACACCATCCGCATGAGATGAGGATGATGGCTTAGAAGGATCTCTATTAGCTCGAGCATCATTCAGAAGTAAATCATACAAAGTACTAGATTGAGAATAAACCAAATCTAAATACTGAGCCTGAGCAATGGCTTGTTCCTCTATGACCGCACCACCCATAGCAACATCACGAGCGATCGAGGGTAACAGTGATTTAGTAAACCATTCTGCCAATAGTATGTCAGGAATGACTGCCTTGATCATCCTTCGTCGTCGCCTCCACTCATGATTATGGTCAGAGATATGCACAAAGTTAGTTTGACGAAGGGAGGTCAAGAGTTCAGTACTTGTCTCGTAGCTAATAGGTAGTTGAAAGTGTGTGAGTAAAGACATGACAAGGGAATTGAAATCATGAAAAGAAGCACGTGGTAGTTCAGTACACCACTTTTTTGTTGAACCAGTAAGTGTTCGCTGGAAAAAACATAAATGTATAGAATCATCCATGAGGGAGTTTGATGAACACCACAAATGGAAAGTCATCACATGGTTGTTTGAATCTTCGCTAGGGTTTCTATCAAATTTTGGAATATCAGAAGGAAGCTTAGCTGGAATGACTGGCCAAACCGGTGAATGAGAAATAGGATCATTAGTTAACCGAGACAAGTCTGGGAGATCCAGAGTCACAAGGAAAGGTAGATGTCAGTTAATTTTCAAATGATACTGGTGCGGCATAGGAACACCAGTATGACCATAGACTGGGTTAGGTGGATAGTTGTAACCAGTAGGTCCTCCTACATATGGTTGTTGATAGCCAGGATAAGAAGGATTCGATGGTGCATGAGAAACATTGGCATAATCCAGTGGGTTCTGAACATTATAGGCCGGGTGATTTATTTGCCCGTGAGGTGGATAAACATTTTTCCCTTGAGAATGGTAAGGAGTATATCTCAGAGGTGGATACACATGAGGCCCATGAGGAGGATAAGACTGTGGTCCCAGAGAACTCCAAGTGGTGTTTGGGATGTCGCCCAGATAAGATTGCCCGTAAGACGTTCCAGAAGGGACAGGATTGGATACTCCTCCTAGTGGGTTATTATACAAGTGCCCCCCAATGTGGAGTTGGGTAAAAATTTCTCCTGAAGATACTCCCCAGGATTGTGAAGGGTTTCCAGCAAACGAGGATTGCCCCCCTGCCAGCGGTGGATTTACGACTGGGGTGTGATTGGCAAATGGAGGTTGCCCTCTAGAAGGAGCATGAAAAGTGGGTTGTCCCCTGGGAGGGGTAGGCCTGCCATGGAAAGGTATCCCTCCAAGAGGAAATGGTTCATTGGATGGTGGTTTCCCTCTAGCTGGTTGTGTTTGGCCAGCAGGGGTCTGCATTGTCAGGTGAGATGATGTCCCAGCAGGATCCTGTGGAACATGCAAAGTTGTAGAGAAAAAACTTGTAGAAACAGGGGTAGAGATTGAATTTATTTGGGGATGAGTAGAGATGATGAGTCCAACATTAGGATGGACTTGTGCTGGTGTGGAAGTAGATTGAATAACCTGATCAACTGGGTGATTCATGGTTTGACCGGATGGTCCTATTTCACTAGGAGGGTCATGAGGATGAAAGGGTTGTCGAATAGATTTGAAATTTTCATAGAGATCGCGTCCCGATGAAGTCCTCCATATAGAATGAGCAGGTGTGGGATTGGTTTCTACTGCGGTGCTAGGAAGAACAGGAGTCCTATACTCATCACCAAAGATTGGTTCTATGGATCCCATATATGTTTCAGTAAATATCCTCTCCGGTAATCGTGGGATCTCTTCGTCTATGACGTTCCCAAGGGAGTCTAAATGAACCAAAAGTGGTTCAAGAGGGGTTACCGACACTGATGTAGTGGGATTTTCAACCGTTACCAAAGCGCCTTATGAGTTATCTAACGGAGGAGCAATAACACTTCCAGCGTCAGATTGATTTTCTACCTCTCTATGGTAGTTGTCTTCTGGAGGGTTAGGAGGTAAGGGTTGATAGCCTTCTGGAGGAATCCCTTGCATCCTACATGATTGATGAAGACCTTTATCGTCTACGGGCTCAATTGTGGAGAAAAACAAAACACATTGAAAATATAGGGCCAACTAACAAAAAGAAACAACATGCGCTAATAAAATCTAGGAATCAACCAAGCAGACAGCACTTCTCTCGATGACCATACTAGTTGGTGATGAAATCCAACGTCACGTGATCATGTCGAGAAGGGGCTGGGATATGGTGGAATAGTTACAATGGCGACTTGCTTAACGGACTTTCACCTTGGTGCAAGCGTCCACGCAATAATTATGGATTTACCCTCCAAGGAGCCCGAGTGAGTTTGACCAATGTTTTTCCTAGGTATAGTGAGACTTCCCTTCACCGTCACCTTGTGTAAGTACCTAAAGATTATGGCAACTAAAGACACCAATTCGCAGTGAGTCCCTGGGCGGGTACAGTCGACAGTCCGATCTGAAACGCATGGGCAGGATAACAAGTTTGAAATCAACCCGAAAGGATCCCACACATAATCATGGGTATACCTTCCAGTGACCCCCAATATACGATCCGACCACTACAAACAGTTGAACCACGGAGGGATAATCTTCGTAATTTGCCCGAATGCGACCTCGTGCATAACCCCTGTGTGAGAGGAGGATCCCAGAAAACCAATACGATAATTGGATTTGACTCTCCCTAGCTCAAGATGCTAATGTTTGTTTTGAAAACTTTGGACAGTTTTACTCACAACCTAATCCAAAGTGCTAACCCTAGTCTACTGTTGGTGGAAGATCCTAAACACAAAAATGTTCTAGATAATTTTTAATTAGCGTTCGTTTTACAACTGTTATTTACTCAAAGGGTGCGCGAAAGTGAAACTGATGGAATGAGGACTCAATTCCCAAAAAATGCATGAAAGATGATAAGTAATCGTTTCTTTTCAATGAACACCTATTTAAGGGAAAGAGAAGGAGTCATTTTCACTTTCAAACACTAATATGAAACATCCTCAAATCAATTAGTTCTCAATCGAATCCAATGCAATGCTAAAACATTTTCAAAAATGCCTTCTAATATGCAAACCAATCACTAAAATGTATCATTTGTCATTTGTATGCAAATGATGATTAATTCAATGCAAAGACTTCTCCTGCTAACTACCCTTTCAGATCAAGGAGGTTTGGATAAGCATGATCGGATTTCGCACACACAACACACACCCTCTTGCTGTGATTGAAACAAGAAGCAAACATAAAACAAAAGATAACAAAGCAAAATCAAAAAATTCACACAAAAAAGAGATGTTTGAAGAATAATGAACTCAAATAACCAAAAAAGATGATTCACAGATTGTTGGTGCCCTTCACCAGAGTTCTTGCTCATTCGAAAAGGAGAGAAGAAAGCAGTGGATCGATTTCAAGCTCTCAACAGCAAAAAAAAACTCAAAATGAAGAAGAAGGCCTCAAAATATGAACAACAAAGTTCTTATTCCTCATAAGGAAGGATTTCAAACTTCAATGGGAAGAAGCATTGAATCACAAAGAATCTCAGCAAGTGAAAAAACAGGGTCTGGACTTCAAAAAATGCAATTTTTGAAAAGATTTTGTGCAAAAAGGGGTTGGCGCTCTGTTGTAAGGGACACAAGGGCATTATAAATCTCTTTCCATCACCTTTAGGGAGTGTTGGCTCTCTGCTAACATGGGCACAGGGGCACCAGGCTTAAAAAACTCATAAAAATGGCCAAAAACCCAAAATTTCAGTCAAATTTTGACAGTCAAGTTGAATGTGATGGGGTAAAGAGTCAATCAGCATAGGAAATCAAACAAATGGGGTGAATAAGGTTTGAAAACAAAGGGTAATACAATTTCTATGAGGACAAATAAAACTAATAAAGTTCTGATTCTTCCCCAGTGGAGTCGCCAGTTTCTGTTGAAGGAAAATCTTCCTGCGAACAGGTAGATCTCCTCAAAGAGCTAGACTCTTAACTCTAAGACAGAAAGTGTTGATCATGGTCACTGAATTCCTTTTAGGCCTACACAAACTAATGCATGAAGAGGAAGGAGGAAATATGTACCTTTTACCGGTGTTTTTCCATGCACGCTCCGAGTTGAACTCCAATCTTGAGCTCCTCGATAAGCCCTCTAGACAAACAAAGTACAACCACTTCCTATTCTATTGATATTAGTTCGAAGTGGACCTATCTACTTAGAGACAAATTCATGTAATGTCAAACACAAATTAGAAAGAAACAGGCCAAGCATATTACATTAATGAGGACAAAACGTTACTTACAACCATAGATGGAATGTAGCAGTTTCGTCAAGTTCTCCTTGCCTAACCCTTGCTCAAAAGCTCCACAATAGGAATGATGATAGCTTCGTTGATTAGCCTCCACTCCACTGTCTGTTTCTCCAAATATCACTTATGAGATCATAAGTTTGGTATGATTCTCCATCCAGTTCCCCTTTCACCATGAGAAAGCTTGTTTATATAGCCTTGGAGAGGCTCAACTACTTGAGATATCTTTAGAGTAAGTTGAGGATTTTCCTCCTTTAGTTATGGATCTACCCTATGATCATGGCTTGGCCAAGGATTCGAATCCAACAACCTTCCAAGATTGAAAATATATTTCCCCCATTCTTCTCAACAAATCAACTGTTGCCCAGAATAGGTAGCACTCCCTCAAAAGGGCACTCAAAGTGTTATAACGCTCCCTAGTAATGTATAGGGGAGCGCCAACACTCCTGAGGGTAGGAGCACTCCTGCAAAAGGGAAAATGAGTGTTATAACACTCCCTAATATCTTATAGGGGGCCGCCAACACTCCTGAGAGAGGTATAGGGGAGCACTCTCCTCCAAAAACTCAGTTTTTTGGGTGCTTTCAGATGGAAAGAGGTTCATAAGCCCAATTAACCATTCCTCCTCTTCCAAATCAAGTGTTTGATGTGTTTCAATTGTCCTTCTCATGTCATTATAGGCACGACATAGGCATCATGGAAGTATGCTTTCCTTGACACTTGCGACACTTGTGAGCAAAATGTGACACTTGCGACACTTGTAATGATGACACTTGTGACACTATCGAAGTGAGTAATTTCGATGTGTAACAACAATCAAGACCTCTATATGTCACCCTACATGCACCTACAATGGAGTGTTGTGAATGCGCAAAGTGTTAATTGTTGTTAGTTTAGTTTCTCCAGGAGATAGAATCAAAGTTCTTATTTTCATTTCATGAGCCATCAATGAATAGGCCCATCACCTGAGCAAGAACTTTAGATCATATCCTTGTTTATGAGTTTTTTCTTATGAATTTTGAAATGTGTGGAGAGTGTTATCTTTGAAGTGTGAAAATAGAGTGTTGAGTTTTGAATGTCTCTTCTTTATTCTATACTCATCAGAAATAGATAAACTACCTATTGTCGGCACATATAGTGCATCAAATCTACTGATTACGAATACCGGTTGATAATTTATGTTTGGTAATATATTATGCATATAATTGCACCAACCAATACAAAATACAATCATACTGTATCAACGCTTCAACTCTATCTTTTCTTTCATACAATTTCAATTGTTGACTGTCATAAAAGGAATGAAAATCTGCATTGGACTGTTGTAACAAAATATCTTTTGGAAACAAGGATATAGTCGATTATGACACTAACTAATGATCATCTTCTCTTCCATCCTTAAAAATGATCATAGGATCCAAATTGTGACTATTGAAACCCTCGTTTCAATCAACTACTGGGTCATGAAAAAAAAGAGATTGCTTCAATTCGTTGTCAATTTTCCCCTTTGAGTCTAGATGACTTTGCATCATCCCATACTCCTGAACTTCATTAATGGTTTCAAGATTTTCTCTCAAAAATTTAAATGAAACAAAACATAAAGGCATAGAGTTACCTTCAGTGAATTCACAATTTTCATCATATTCATTGTTGTAACTATCATATATGAGCTTAGTTCTTTCATCAGACTGTTAAAAAGGAATATTTTCTAATGACAAGTATACATCTAATTGCAAATTTGAACTAATGAAATTATCCATATACAAAGCTAGAGGATCATTTTCTAATAGACAACATGACTTTGCTTTCTCTTGAAATTCAACCTCATAGTCATCATTGTACTCATCATACCTAGGAAAGTCATCCACATCTCCAATTTCGTCAATGAAAAACATAGGGACAACAACTTGATATTCAAAAGGATGATCTACCAACTCACTTTCATGATTGTCTTGAAGTGAATACATAAAATAATCAGCTTCTAGCTCATGGTGACATGGATCCAAAATCGAATCAACATCATAACAAATTAGGCCAACATCTTCTTCTTTAACAGGTAAAATATAATTTTCTGCAACATTATCACCATTAAAAACTTGAAGAACATGGATAATATTATCAACCCTCTGCTCAAAATTTATATCAGTTGTTTGTTGTTCATTGTCACTGTCATATTCTTCAACATCCAACTCCTTGTCCTTAATCTGATTTGGAAACTTTACATAATCTTGTAAATTGTCTTCAGCCTCTTGGGCGTCAGTGAACATTTGTTGCAAGGTGACATACCTTCTTTCCAATAGAAGAAAAGAAAGTCCTGGTGGGAAAGTTGTTGTATAGTGAATCTTGGTAGTACCTTCAGGTGATTGAATCTCCTTAGGTATATTGTAATAAATAATATAAAACATCTTATTTAAATTCGAGATAGTTCCATGTTATCCTCTCACCCAAAAATTCCAAAAAGACTTCTCTCAATTTATCCCATGAACTAATCAATTAAGCTGCAGATGCCTGAACCATATTTTGGCATCCCCTTGTAAGGACAGAAAAAAGGCCCTCATAGACACATCATCATGTTCAATCTCAAAAAGGTGTATAAAATTCTCTAAGACCTAAATATTTTTTTCAGTTGAATGTCCATTAAGCTCTCCATTGAACCTAATAAGGTACTTATAATGTTTCATAGGAAATTCATGAATGATGGAAGGAAATTTAATAGGATTGTATCTTTCTTGAACTTTGGAGGGTGAAGGATTAAGAACATAAGGTACAAGATCAAATTTGGTTTCATTAAGGTCACAAGAATGATCATGAACATCATATGGCTTAGAGGAAGGAGATTGGTGAATATCGGTTATACAAGAAGTATGTATATCTACAGTCTGTAATGAAGGACATACAAGGGTAGATCTCTGACCTTCATTTGAATGCAGTAAGTGAAGAAATACTCTTTTAAAAAAATCAGGAAAGGAAAATGATGTATTGATAAAACATAAAAGTACTTCTTGAACCCAAAATTAAGCTCGAGTACCTAATTTTTCCATATGACTCTTCCATGTCTCTGTCAACATGTCTCATTCTCTAGTGGAGTCTTTGAATCTAATTTGAAGTTTGGCAAGGCAAGGAAAGCCAAGGAAATACATGACAAGGCTAACCAAATCTAGACATGGCAAGGCAAGCCAAGGTCTATGTCTACATTTAAGTCTAGGTCTAGGTCTACATTCTATATCTAGCTATAAAAGTTATTGAGTTGAAAGATTAGTTTTTATTTCTTTGATATTAAATAAGGCCTTGAGTTTATGTTGTTTTCCATGATATCCAAAAGAAATTGTGGATCATTAATCTAATGAGACTAGACCATAAGTATGGGACATAAACCTATTTAGGGAGATCCCTTTCTATGTAAATCCTATTAATTATGATAATTCATGTTTCAGGAATATGAAGATACTTTAGATATATGAATTAGAAGAGATTATGTTATGAAATTGAAATTCTCATGCAAGTATTTTTATTTAAGATAGATGGGTTAACAAGTTGTAGAATTACATGCTTAATGAATCCTTTGGTTGTAATTTTTATGTATTAAACTTGTTCGTTTAGTACAAGCATTATTGTTTTTAGATTAAAAAAAGGTATGATACATGAATTCCATTATTGTTTTATTAAATTAACTTGATAACAAATTCTCTCTAATGATGAAAATAACTATATTTTTACAAACAATTAGTTTTATGAATATCATAATGGAAGTACCTTTTAGAAAAAATTGAGGTTATCCAAGGAAAGACATGGCAAGGAAATGAAAGGAATGGCATGACATGGATTGACATGGCATGTCAAGGCAATACAAGGCCTTGAAATATATGGCATGAAACAACATGGAAAGGAAAGGTAAGGCAAGGCATGGCAAGGCTTGACATGAAATGGCAAGGGAAGGCATGTCATGCCAAGGCAAGGCATGGAATGTAAAGGCAAGGCATGGCATGGAATGACATGGAAAGGAAATGCATGGCATGACAAGGAAAGGAATGGAAATGCATGGAATGGAAAGGCAAAGCATGGCTTGGAAAGGAAAGGAAAGGCAAGGTGTGACATGGCATGGAAAGGAAAGGCATGGCATGATAAGGCATGGCATGGAAAGGCAAGGCATGTCATGGAAAGGAAAGACATGGCATGGAAAGGCATGGTATGACAAGGCATGCCATGGAAAGGAAAGGCATGGCATGGAATTGAAAGGCAAGGCAAGCCAAGGCATGGCATGGCATGGAATTCCATGGCATAGAAAGGGAAAGCATGGAATGGAATGGCATGTAAAGGAAAGGTGTGGCATGAAAAGGCAAGGCATGGAATGCAATGGCATGTCAAGGAAAGACATGGCTTGGAAAAGCAAGCCAAGGAAAGGAGAGGCATGGATTGTCAAGGAAAGGAAAGGCAAATCATGGCAAGGAAATGCATGACATGAAAAGTAAATGCATGGCATGGCATGAAAAGGAAAGGCATGGAATGGAAAGGTATGGAATCAAAAGAAAAGGCATGGGATGGAAATGCATGGAATGGAAAAGAAAGGAATGGCATGAAATGGAAAGGAAAGGAAAGGAATGTCATGACAAGGAAAGGAATGGTATATCAAGGAAAGGAATGTCAAGGCATGGCATGGAAATTAAAGGCATGGATTCGATTGGAAAGGCAAGGAAAGGCATGGAAAGGAAATACATGACATGGAAATGTATGGCATGGCATGGTTAGGAAAGGCATGGCATGGCAAGGCATGGAATGGAAATGAATGGCATGGAAAGGCAAGATAAGGCTTGGCAATGTAATGGAAGGAAAGGAATGGATAGGAAATAAAGGCATGTCATGGCATGACAAGGCAAGGAAATGAAAGGCATGGCATGGCATGGCATGTCAAGAGAAGGAATGGAATGAAAAGGCATGGTATGGAAAGTGAAGGAAATTAAATTCGTGGTATGGCATGGCATGGCAAGGCATGACATGGAAAGGAAATGCATGTCAAGGTAAGGAATGTCAAGGCATGACATGGATTGGCATGGCAAGGAAAGGAATGGCTTGGAAAGGTAAGGAAATGAAAGGAATGGAAAGAATATGCATGGCATGGCATGGCATGGCATGGCATGGTAAATCAAGGCATGGCTTGGCATGGTAAAGCAAGGCATGGCTTGACAAGGAAAATAATGGAAAGGAAAGGAAATACATGGCATGTCATGGCAAGGAAAGGCAATGCAAGGCATGTAAAGGAAAGGCATCAAATGTAAAGGAATGACACAGTAGGTGAATTAAATGGAAGGCATGGAATGGCAAGGAAAGGCGTGGTAAGTAAATTCATGGAAAAGCATGGAATAGAAAGGAAAGGATGAGAAATGTTCCTTTTTTTGTGATTCTTATTTCAATGCAATTCACATTTTGATTTAAAGTTTTCCTTGCATACTATTATGGAAAGATATATATTTATTGTTGTATAGGTTAAAATGGGAATCTACGTGGAAATACATGCAAGGAGGGATTATTCTATTTTATATCATAGTTTTGTTCTAGGGATTTGTAAATGTAACAACCTATATTTTGGCCTTAGAAGGTTATAACTTTTATTTTTACTTATCTTAGTGATTCATTGCTTAGTACTTTTTTTATTTAGTTAGAATCATGTAGACATTTTCATATGAATCTATTTATGTATTGTAGGATATTATTTTTATTGTTAGGTGTTTATGATGATGATCATTTTGTGATTTGTTTAAACATAGAAATTGAAATGTGGAACTTCATTATGTGGATACTAGTTCAAAATTATGTTCTGAATGTATAATAGATGCAAGGAATTTTGTAAAGAAACAAACATTTCTTAATTGAGCATTAATACAAATAAGGATTCTCATATGAAATTTTCAATGTATATGCATGGATATGATCTATGTGATATCGAAATGGCTATAGTTTTGAGGTGACCAAGGAATGGCATGGCATGGTAAGGCAAGGCATGGAATGGAAAGTTAAGGCAAGGAAAGACATGGAAATGTAAGTCATGGCAAGGAAAAGAATGGCATGGAAAGGCAAGGAAAGGTATGGAAAGGCATGGCATGGCATGGCATGGAAAGGCAAGACAATACAAGGCATGGTGTGGCATTGCATGGAAAGGAAATCCATGGTAAGGTATGGAATGCCATGAAATGGTATGAAAATGAAAGGAAAGGCAAGGCATGACATGCAAAGGTAAGGAAAGGCAAGGTATGGCAAGGAACATAATGGAAAGGAAAGGCATGGCATGGGAAGGAAATGCACGGAAATGAATGGAATGGCAAGGCAAGGAATTCCATGGAATGAAATTGAAAAGCATGGCATGACATGACATGTAAATTGATGGAAAGGAAAGGCATGGCATGGAAACTAAAGGAAAGACATGGTATGGCATGGTATGTCAAGATATGGAAAGGTCAAACAAGGAAAGACAAGGAAAGGTAAGGGAACACAAGGAAATGTTACGAAAGAAAGGAAAGAAAAGGAAAGGCAAGGATAGGAAAGCAAGGCAAGAAAAAGAAAGGAAAGTCAAGGCTAAGCATTGATCACATACTTTGTTTTGGATGCCCCATCGACTTGGAATCTTGAAAATTCATCCATGAATTTGTATAGCTTGGAATTCACACATGTGGAGTTGTTGCGTGAATGCAAATTCTTGGAGGGGAAGTTCTATGTGGATACTTGGAATTAGAATTGTCTTGATGCATGTTTTTGGTGGCGTGTCCCCTTCATGAAAATTATTTGGCGTATACTACTACTATTTTTGGATGAGGGCGAATTGATTTGGAGAGGATAATTTTCACATGTTGTAACATGGTCAACCATGGATTGAGGAGAGATCTAACTAATTCATTATTATCATATTTATTTGAATTGTCATGGAGTTAGTTAGATAATAATAATATTTTATTGTATAAGAGATGAGACTCACTCTATAAAGAATAATTCTCTCTCTCCATTGTAAAGGTTGGAGAATTTGGGAATTTAGGAGCTCTCCTTTTGGGATACATTATATAACATTTTGGAAAGGTTAATGGAGAATTTGAGGTATATTTTCATTTGATGTGAGGATTTATTGTGCAGTCATATTTTATGTGTTGATTTTGTATTAATAAACCCTTCTAACATGTTTTGATTTCCATTATAATGAACCATTCTTCATTTTGGATAGAGTAATTTAGGTTTAAACTCTCTTGTTTCTAATGTGATTATGCTAGCCTACATTATTGTTATTATTGGTTCCTAGAGTCTTAACTAGGATGGGACTTCAACCTTTTGTCAAATTTAGGTAATGAGAATCATTAATTGCTTATGGATTTCGCACTTAGAAATATTTTCCACCATAAGACATTCATTAATGTGTAACACAAGTATTTGTAATCACTTTAGAAAAATATCATAGATTCATACACATAAAATTCATACACTTTGAAATTCATACATTCAACAACATAAAATGAAGAAACAATGAAATTCATAAAAAATGTGAGATGAAATGTGTGTGTGTGCGTATGTGTATTCAAAATCATCTAAATTGTACATTTTTTACAAAATGGCACCTCGTGCCCAATATACAAAACTATAGCAAGTTACCTAACATAAAACAACAATATGGTGGCCTAGATAAAAAATGGCAATAATTGGTCAATCATTGACAACTTCTACCCTCACCACCCTGGGGAGCATCATGGAAATATATCCTTCTTCGTTTGCTTGAAGAAGAACCTCAAGTGGATTTGGGCCTTGGCGTGCTTCATCGCTTTGGATACTGCACAAAGAAAAAACATTGGTGCAAGTTTTTTTCCACAATGAATTAAAATAATTACAAAATTATACTTTGTAATTTAACATAAGACAACTCATCGCATATGGGATTGACAATCGTGATGGTGTTACCCTCCTCTGTGACCCTAATCGCTCAATCATGCCACCCTGCGTCAGGTACAAGGATAAAATCATCTAAATTAAATAAATATGCATAAAATAAAATTCATGATACATAAAAATTATCATCAACACATTATGTCACTGTGAATATCTTGGGCCTCGGAGGAGAGTTGTTGGTAGGTGGAGCACTCAACTATACAACCTACTTTAAGGAAGCATCTATTGTGGTATATTTGGTGGATGGGACCAATGGAAATGGTGGTGGGGTTGGGTGGAATATGGGTGCATCCACTATGGATGGATGCGATGGAAGAGGTGGTGTGGATGGGTGGCCTATCAGTGCATCAACCGAGGATGCATCAAATAACAAATATGTTGGGGGTGGGTGGAAATGGATCCCCACAGGTTGCTCAAGTGATGGAAACTACCTTTTCCTAGAGTAAGGTAACCTGTGAGCAGAGGCCAAGTGCCCAAGGAGTGGAATAGTACTATAACTAGCGAATATGTTAGAAACATGCATACATATTAATAATGTAATATCCCTAGGTCGAACCCAATTGTAAATGTAAATGAAAATGTACATAAGTTGGTGACTTGTTTGATATCATTTTGTATGCATATTTCATGGCATAGTGCGTGCATGTACTATGCAGTAAAATGATGAAGTTTTCTCATTCTAGGACATCGCGTGCAACAACTTAAGTGTGCACAATTTTGAGGCCATGGAGCCTTTGTGTACATGTTGTATTTATAGGTTGGTGAGCCAGTTATTATAAGATGGGATGATTATGTTTTGATTAGGTAGGAGATCCTAGATGTTAAAGTCTAGTGAACCTATTTTTTTATATATGTCTCATCATTAATATAAAATACATCGTTGGGCACATACCGACCATAATCAAAGAGTATGGGGGACTAAACTCCACTTGTTAAGGGAAAGGGGAGGGATAAAAGTTAAGGAAAAGGGCTAAGCTAGGGAGATTAAGCTAAAAAATAATATTATATTAATATTTCTTAAATATAAAGTATGGATAATTGTTTTATCGTAAGCTCCAAAGTTGGGGACAAGTGGGCCAAAGTAGCTCCCAACATGACAAGTGTCAATTTGGGAACATGCATACATATTGTTTGGACTTAGTTCATTTTCCATATTCTTTCCATCATCCAATCAACCATCCATGATCATTCACACACCCAATGAGCTATCCTTTGTACCTTCATGACTATACTTGAACCTGTAGCCATAGTCATTATGTTTGTGTATCTGGTTAGATTGGGTGCTGGATTGAACAAGCCGATTGTTAGGCCTGTGGGATATTGAAGAGGTGGGTTGTCATGCTCGTGAGTAATTCTCTGGGTGAGATAATTTCTGGGAATTGATTTCCTGAATGTGATAAACTAAAACTACAGGGCTCTGAGACTTCTTGTCTGGCCGGTTGTTGAAGCCCGGAAAGGAAGTGGGCCAGCCTAAGGACTGTTGAGAAGAAAAGGGGCACACTTCTTGGGGTGGGACATGCATGTGGGGAATGAGGGACTGTAGGATATTAGTTTGAGCTGGCACCTATGATAAAGTCTTTCCTGTTGTCTATGAACCATTATCCTGGTTAGAAATCCCTTTACCCGGGTGGAGTTTAGTCCTAGCTTGGGGGTGACCCACTACACAGAGTGATGAGCTATGTGGTCTAAGGCTAGGAGGTTCGTGGAAGGTCTGCACGTAGTTGTTCATATTCCTACCAAGATAAGTGTCAATTGTGTGATAAATTTACGTGTTGCATTATTATTTACGTGTTTATTTGTATGGGTTTATCATATGCATGGTTATAACTTCCTTTGTATTTATGGGTATTTTCTGTACATGTTGCATGTATATGTTTACTGTCATGTTCATATGAAACTATGTATTTACAATATGTATTGTCTGTTTATTTTTTATATATATTTCCGCAAGAGTTCTGTGTGTGTATATTTTAATTGCATGTTGCTTGAAAAAATTATGTGGCATAGCTCAGTTGGATGTTGGGTATGTTACAGTATATTCTGCAGAGAGAAAGAAAGTGTTCTCTCCTCTATCATGGCCTGACTTGGGTGGATGGGGATGTTACAATATGGTATCAGAGCTTCATTTTTCAACATTGAACCTAGATGGGCCGAGCAAGTTGAGTTGAAGCAAAATTTCACAGAGTATTGATTTCGAAGTGGCTAAATTTAAAGTTTCAGAGAATCCATGGTAAAATTTAGAAGAAAAGACGTGGAATTGGGAAAAGCCCCGATTTCTATTGTTAAATTCATGAGAAAATGGAGAAATTCTGCCAAGTGGTGAGATATTATTGGTTTAATATATGTTATACGAAATTTAGACTTGGAATTGGTCGAATTTGAAGTTACAGTGAAGCCATGATAGATGGAGCGAGATTAGTAAATAAAATTCTCAATTTGTGAATAGATTTTGGGTAAATGCGTTCCAGAAATGTCAACCCACAACGATTTTTTGTTGCATAGGTTGAACTGGTGTAATCGAGGTGAAATTGAACGAATTTGATAGTTGCAGAATGTCTATGGTAGAAGTTGGGAAAAAGTTACGAAAAAGCCCCAATTTCTGCAGCGGAATTCACAAGGAAATTGATGTGCATAAAAATGAGTGTCCACGGGTGGGCACACTAAAAATGCATGATGCGCAGTGAAAATATTGTGATATGTAAAAATTGGGCTCTTCACGGAAAACAAATTTTGGTTTGTGGGTGTACGCCCGCGCTAAATTTAGCATTTCGCGGTGTGGATATGCATGATAAGGTGCATGCGGTCTGCACACACATAATAATGGTGCATGTGGTGTGCGCAGTATTGGAAGAGTGCAGAGGATCTTGTTGGTGCACGTGGAATATGAGTATAAGTTTTCATGCAACAATGTAGTAAATGGTGTGCGTAGACTATTGGTGTGCGGTAGGGGCGTACTAAACTTTGGCATGGAGTAGCGCATAGAGTGAAATGCATGCGGAATATCATCACGCGATACAAAAAATGCGCACAATAGGTAATAGTGCAATAACCAAAACTATGCGCGGTGGATATTGGCACGCAACACAAAAGTAGTGTGTGTCAGTTATTGGCGCGTCAAAGAAGTGATTCACGGTATAAATGGATGCATGGAGCATGATTAACCTTGTGTTGTTGTTGCGCATGGTGAATATGGGTTTACAGGTTGAAATTTGTGCACACGAATTCATTTGGAGGGTGAACAATAGCAGAAAACCAACGATTTCCTGTGACATTTTATATCATTTAAACGTCATCTTTTTGCAGCGCGTTTTTGAGGCCCTTAAGAGAATTTTTAGGTACTTGAAAACCATAAGAAAAGAGTGTGACAAGGTACACTCTGCCTTTGCAACTCAAATAAAATAGCTCGGAGAGATATTTCTAATGGTGTAAATCATTCGTCAAACAAATCTTTTATGAGAAAGTTACAACACAAACAATGGTAGGTAAATTTTAAGACCCATCTAACTTCAAAGAGCCATAACGTTCTGCTCTGGAATCAAATTGAGGCGCAGGAGAATTCAATGGAAATCTATTGAAACATATAAGATAGTCCTAGAGATAAATTAAATTTTTGGGCATGTTAAAATTGTTTAATATGGAAAAGAAGGTACCTATAACATTCCATACCAAAAACAAGAATTGGCCTAGAACTTCAGCAGGTTGTAACTAGTAGCCCGAAACCCAGAAAATGGTGAAACTTGGACAGAATATCCATAATATTTATATGAGAAAACCCAATTGAGATACTATGAAAATTCCAATGGAGTAGGTTCAAAAATCCATAATTACAGTGCAGAGTTGCGCCAAGTTGAAGAATGAACAAAACAATTAATGGACAATTTTCAAATAACTATAACTTTCTTCTCAAGACTCAGAATTAAGCATGAGAGCAGGCATTGGAAAGGTATTGGAGAGTAGAATATAAATAATCACCCATAAAATTTATCCGAGCATTCAATTTTTTCAGGAAATCATAAGAAAGGGTTCTGATATATTATTGAACCAAAATGGTTCATATTTTCATGAAATTGTTGAAATAGTTAACCTGACAAAGTTTTGTTGGCTGCACATTTTGCATAGTTAACAACAACTAGATTAGTTCAAGATCATCACAAAGAGCATAGTAATGGAAGAGTCACAAAGAAATTACAACCAGGAAGATGAAATCAGAGGGATGGATGTCCATTTGGGCATTGAAGGAACACACTCCAATGGACATGGAGATGGAAGGCATGAAAACATGAACATGGTAGAGACCATTAAGAATTTGCAGAAGGATGTACACATACATAAATATGATAATGAAAGGCTTATGAGAGACAATGAGAAATAAAATGAATTCAACATGAAGTTAATGCAGAGCTTGAACATAATAGAAAAGAAGTTGGATAAGGAGAGTGGCTCAAGAAAATTAGGAAGTCATGGGTCTCCTGATGAGAAACGAAGAACAAGAAGTGTTAGCAGACATCACCGTCACTCCCTGAGGCATTCTAATAATAAAGAAGACAACATCTCAAGTCCATCCCCTGTCAAAAAGAATAAGAGGTCTGGGCTGGATGATCTATGAGGAGAAATGAAAAAAATCAAACCTCCTACATTTGATGGTGAGCACAAGAAGGATGAAGATGCATAGACATGGTTGTTGGGCATGAAAAAGTATTTTCAATTGAATAATTATTCTTCTCATGCATAAGGTAGAATTTCCATCTATCAATTCAAGGGAAAGGAAACCATGTGGTGGGATTATCTTGTGCAGGTGCAACAAATTAAAGAGAAAAGTGTTACTTGGAGGGAATTCAAGAATTATTTTGAGAAGAAATACTTGACTAAGAGATACTATGAAAAGAAAATGAAAGAGTTATTTGAACTCAAGTTTGGGATTATGACAATAGATGAATATGAAAGAAGGTTTTTTGAACTACTAAAGTATGTCTCTTTCATCAAGGATGAGACAATTAAGATTCAAAGGTATTTGAGTGGATTTCCATCATTCATCAGTGAAAAAATATAGTATGACGATCCCAAGACATTAGAGGAGACCATAAGGAGAGCTAAATGCCTATATGATCAGCAAAAAGCAAGGGCAAATTTCCAAAAAGCTTGGGAAGACAAAAAGAAATTCAAGATGGGTCAGAGGAAGAAGGGAACTAAGCCACCATTCTTCAGAAATAATCCTCATGGATAGCCAAATTATAGAGAACCCGGAACGATTGAGGCAGGGGGTCAAAGGCCGAGGAAGCCATCTATTTAATGTTGGGTTTGTAAAGGGGATCATATGTTCAAAGATTATGCTCGTAGAGGTGAAAAAGTGAGAAATGTTCACAATGTAAGGAAAGATGAAACAATGGAGGACATGGGTAGAAATCTACCAAGGATCTATGCAGCCCCAGACAACAAGAAAATAAAGTATCAGTCACATATTATTGAAGTGGAAGTTATGATCAACAACCAAACCATTTCTATTTTAATTGATTCAGGAGATAATCATAGTTATATAGATCCTAATATGGTGGAAAGTTTTCATTTTCCAGGAAGCAATGATGGAAAATATTGGATGGTGTAGCTAGCTACCGGATCCAAAAGAAAATTTAATGAGATGGTTAAGTCATGTCTTGTGGACATGAATGGACTGAACACTAGGGAAGATTTGAACATCTTTCCTTTGGGTTCATATGGATGGATTGGTTGGAACAACATCATGTTATCCTAGACTGTCATAACAAGGCATTTAATTTCTTGGATGAGGAAGGGAGCCTAAGAAAAGTGCAAAGAATTCCCAGGGTAGTAACCATGAGAGAAATTTCAGCATTGCAGCTGAAGAAATGTTACAGAAAAGGGTGTCAAATATTTGTAGCTCACATGGAAGAGACATATAAAGATAAGGTGCCAAATTTGGAAGATCATGCAGTCCTAAAATATTTTGAAGATGTGTTCAAGGAGGTAGCAGGACTACCCCCAAAGAGAGATATAGATTTCTCTATAAATTTAATGCCTGGAGCAACTCTAGTATCAAAGACTCCTTACAAAATGAGTACACTAGAGTTGAGGGAGTTGCAAATGCATCTTGAAGAACTTCTGAAGAAGGGCTATATATGCCCAAGTGTGTCACCTTGGGGTGGCTCAGTTTTTTTCGTAAGGAAGAAAGATGGGAAATTAAGATTGTGCATTGATTTCAGACAGTTGAATAAAGTGACTGTAAAGAACAAGTATCCTCTGCCAAGGATTGATGATCTCTTTGATCAATTGAAAGATGCAAGGATATTTTCAAATATAGATATCAGGTTAGGATACCATCAGGTAAGGATTAAAGAGGAAGATATCAACAAGACCACCTTCAGGACAAGGTATGGACATTATGAGTTCATAGTGGTGCCATTTGGGTTGTCAAATGCACCAACTATTTTCATGTGCTTAATGAATGGCGTTTTCCGAGAATATTTAGACAAGTTTGTCATTGTATTTTTGGATGACATCCTTGTATATTCCAAGTCAGAAGAAGAGCATGAGAAACACTTGAGGACGGTGTTGTAATTATTAAGGGAGCATCAATTGTATGCCAAATTGAGCAAGTGCTCTTTTTATCAGAAGCAAATTCTTTATTTGGGACATATCATTTCAAAGGATCGGATAGCAGTGGATCCTGAGAAGATAAAAGCCATTAGAGAATGTTCAGCACCAAAGAATGTGACAGAGGTCAGATCATTCATGGGTCTTGCAGGCTAGTATAGGATATTTATTGAAGGATTCTCAAAGATTGCACACCAATCACTTCCTTACAAAAGAAGGGTGTGAAATTTCAGTGGAAATTGGATTGTGAAAATAGTTTCCAGCACTTGAAACAATTATTAACAAGTGCTCCAAGACGAAGGATTGCAAACCCAAATGAAGACTTCATTGTATGCAAAAATTCATGTAAAGAAGGACTTGGTGTAGTCCTCAGTCAAAATGGGTTTGTTATATGTTATGAATTAAGGAAGTTGAAGGAGCATGAAAGACATCATTCCACTCATGATTTTGACTTGGCAGCCATAGTGCATGCCTTAAGGAAATGGAGACACTACCTCATGGGGAAAAGGTTTGAGATAAGAACAGACCATAATGGTCTGAAATCTTTATTTGATCCGCCAACTCTAAATGCTAGGCAAAGAAGATGGTTAGAATTTCTAAGTGAATATGAATTTGATATAAAGCATATCAAGGGGAAAGAGAACAAAGTGGCGGATGCACTCAGCAGAAGAGTGTATCAATTGTCTGCTACAACCATTATCATGTACCAATAATATTTGAAGGACAAAATTTTAGAGGATGCAAAATTAGATTTGCAATACAAGGAATTAGTGGCAAAATTACAGCAAGGTAATT
Organism: Picea glauca; assembly: GCA_000966675.3. Taxonomy (NCBI): domain Eukaryota; kingdom Viridiplantae; phylum Streptophyta; class Pinopsida; order Pinales; family Pinaceae; genus Picea; species Picea glauca. The sequence goes on along the minus strand of JZKD02S1640672.1, from coordinate 971,245 downwards.
TGCAGCAGCAAATTGAAGAATACAAACTAGATAATGATGAAATTCTCATGTATAGGGGCATAATTTATGTACCAAATTCTAGCTTATTGAAAATTATGATATTGAGAGATATGCATAACGTGCCTTATGTTGGGCACCTAGGTTATCAAAAAACTATTGCAGCTGTCAAGAGACAATATTATTGGTCGGGAATGAAGAAAGAAGTTATTGATTTTATTGCCAAATGTTTGGAATGTAAAAAGGTAAAATTTGAGCATACATATCGAGTTGGTTTTCTACAACCATTACCCATTCATGAGTGGAAAAGGGAAGTGGTAACAATGGATTTTATCACCAAGTTGCCCAGAACAAACAAGCAACATGATTTTATCATGGTCATGGTGGATAAGCTTACTAAGGATGCCCATTTTATTCCAGTTAAGCTCACTCACAAGGAAACCAACATTGTTGATGTTTATATCAAGAAAATTTCTAGATTACATGGCATACCCAAGACAATTGTGTTTAATAGAAATCCAAAATTTACCTCAAAATTTTGGAAAGGATTATTTAATGGATTTGGAATAAATTTGAATTTTAGTACAACTTATTATCCAGAATCAAATGGTCAAACAGAGAGGGTGAATCATGTGATTGAGGATATGTTGAGGATGTATGTGATGGATAAACCATCAAAATGGGAAGACTACCTACACTTGGTAGAGTTTTCCTATAACAATGGGCACCAAACATATCTAAATATGAGCCCATTTGAGGCACTTTATGATAGAAAGTGAAACACACCAGTAAGCTGGGATAACCCAATAGATAGAGAAGTGGTTGGGGTAAATTTTCTCAGGGAAATAGAGGAGAAAATGATAAAAATAAAGAAAAATTTAAAGGTTGCCCAAGACAGGAAGAAATGCTATGTTGATAAGGGAAAAAATTAGAAGGAATTTAAAGTGGGAGACCATGTATTTTTGAAAGTGAAATCCAACAAAAGTTCCCTCAAGTTGGGAAATTGTTCAAAGTTGGCAGCTCGCTATTGTGTTCCATTTGAAATCCTAGAGAGGATTGGTACAATATCTTATATGATTGCATTATCTGCATCTATGTATGTTCATAATGTATTCCATGTATCTTTGCTTAAGAAATATAGACCTGATGCTAATCATGTTATTGATTGGAATGTGATTCAGGAGGAGCAAGAAGGCGCTTTCCAAGTGCATCCAATACACATTTTCGATCGAAAAATCAAACAGCTCTGGAATTGAGCCATAGGCCTTGTAAAGGTTGAATGGACCTGGTACGGTCCTGAGGACGCTACTTGGGAGCATGAGAATGCAATGCAGGCATAACGCCCACATCTTTTTTAGGACTTTTGATTTTTTTTTGTATATGTGTACATAATGCACTGAGGACAATGCATAAATAAGGGGATGGGATTGTAATATCCCTAGGTCGAACCCAATTGTAAATGTAAATGCAAATGTACTTAAGCTGGTGAGTTGTTTGATATCATTTTGTATGCACCTTTCACGGCATAGTGCACGCATGTACTGTGTAGTAAAATGATGAAGTGTGCACATTCCAGGATATCGCACACAACAACTTAAGTGTGCACGATTTTGAGGCCAGGGAGCCTTTGTGTACATATTGTGTTTATAGGCTGGTGAGACAGCTATTATAAGTTGGTATGCTTATGTTTTGATTAGGCCAGAGAGCCTATTTTTGCATATATGTCTCATCATTAATATAAAATACATCATTGTGTGCAGACCGACCACGATAAAAGAGTACGAGGGACTAAACTCCACTAGTTAAGGGAAAGCGGGGGGCTAAAAGTTAAGGAAAAGGGATAATATAGGGAGCTTAAACTAAAAATGAATATGGTATTAATATTTATTAAATATAAAGTATGGATAATTAATTTATCCTAAGTTCCAAAGTTTGGGACAAGTCATCCAAAGTAGCTCCCAACATGACAAGTGTCAAGTTGGGAACATGTTCATACATATTGTTTGGACTTAATTAATTTTTCATATTATTTCCATCATTCCTTCCATCATCCAGTCAATCATCCATGAGCATTCACACACCCATTAAGATATATCCTTCATACCTTCATGATTGTACCTAAACCTATATCCATAGCCATTATGTCTGTGTATCTGGTTAGCTTGGGAGCTGGATTGATGAAGCGGGTTATCAGGCCCATGGGATATTGAAGAGGCATATTGTCAGGCTCGTGAGAAATTATCTTGGTGAGAGAATTGTTGGGAATTTATTTCCTGAAGGTGCTAAACTAAAACTACAGGGCTCTAAGACTTCCTGTCTGGTCTATTGTTGAATCTCAGAAAGGAAGTGGGGCAACCGAAGGACTATTGAGAAGAGAAGGGACACACTTCCTGGGTGGGATAGGCATGTGGGGAATGAGGGGTTGTAGGATGTTAGATTGAGTTGACACTTGTGATGGAGTCTTTCCTATTGTTTATGAACCATTAGCCTAGTTAGGAATCCCTTTACCCGGGTGGAGTTTAGTCCCAGATCGGGGTGACTGACCACTAAGAGTGATGAGCAGTGTGGTATAAGGCTGGGAGGTTCGTCGAAGATCTTCACACAGTTGGTTATATTCCTACCAAGATAAGTTTCAATTGTGTGATAAATTTAGATGCTTCATTATTATTTACGTGTTTATTTTTATGGGTTTATCATATGTGTGGTTATAACTAGATTTGTATTTATGGGTATTGCCTGCACATGTTGCATGTATATGTTTACTGGCATGTTCATATGAATATGTGTGTTTACAATATGTATTGTCTATTTACATTATATATATATATATATATATTTCCGCAAGAGTTTTTTGTGTGTATATTTTAATTGCATGCAGTTCAAAATTTTTATGTGGCATAGCTCAGTTGGATGCTAGGTATGTTACAATATGTTCTGCAGAGAGAAAGAAAGTGTTCTCTCATGTATCGTGGCCTGGCCTGGGTGGTTGGAGACGTTACAAATAATATTTAACTAGTAGTACCAAATAGTAGTATTCAACAACATAAATACAACAAATTTGAGATTTAAATGATATTTAACTCTACAGATGATACCTTTGATGTAGGTGACTTTTCCATCGCAGATGGACATTCCTCAACATCATTTATTCCCACAACTTCTAGAAACACAAGAACATTAAAAAATTGAGGATTCCATAACATAAAGAAATAACCATGGTGAATTTATCAAATGTGACCCATATCTGTGTATAGGGTATGATAAATGAGAAAATTTCCTCTATTGCTGCATCAATGGTGAGACATGCACTGTTGCATCCATGGGCATAAAAGGTTTTCTACATGGACATAACAACTGCAAAAGAACATACAATAAAATATTGATATAAATACACATAATACCATATAAATATATAACGATGAAGAACATAGAGATGCTTAATATACTAACCTCATCCATCAAGATTTGTTGTTGAATGGCCTCCATAGGGTCATAGGAGGTCTACCTACAACTTGAGCATATGTGAGGTTCACATGGATCATTTCTATGCCCATGTGCCCTCTCCTCACTCCATTATGCTATATGGGGTGAAGTTTCGACCCCTTTATCGGGGATGATTTTAGGGGATAAATTTCTCTCATGGGCTATTTTTCCAAGGTTTTTCCCAAAAAACGATTCTCTATTCTAAAAATGATTCACCCAAATTCCATAGGGTAAAATTATTTTACCTTAAAAATCGCCAAAATTTTATATAAACTATATAAAATCCTTAGAAATTTGAATATTTTTACAAAAATATCGCCAAACCTTTTATAGTTGGAATATGAAAGATTAGTAAGATTCGCCAAGGTTTCTACATTTAAAAATAAATTTCCATCCTTAAAATCATCCCTACCCTTTATTAATGTAACCAACAGGAACCTCCTACCGAGATAATGCAACAACGCTGCCATGTTTCACTAGGCTATGATTCAATCATGATATAACAATCTATACATTCTACAATCCTTTTGCAATAAGAGGATGTTGGGAAGGGGGTCAGACATTCTCCTAGGGGAACAGGGACATTACATGGGATCGCTCCTAGCATGCTCTTGGTCCTGTGCGGACCCTCAAACAACCCCTTGGAAGTCATCGATGTCAAAGTAGATAACATGCTGAACCAAAATAAATTCATCCCATAATTTTCACAAAAACCTGCAAGGGCACCTCCCTGCTATTGCATGGAGGTTTATCAAATACCATGTACCACCTATCAATCCAATTTTCACTAATTTGTGGGTGGACGCACCTATAAATGAAAATGTGTTTCTTGGTCACACGTGGTTGTTGTTGAGATCGAGGATCAATAAAAATAGACATTAGTTGTTGTTTTGATATACCCAAGTCCCCAACTTGCTTTATATCCAATCCAATGTTGTAATACTCGAACATTATTTCCCTATATTCAGAGGTAGAAGTCAATTTTCCATGGGATATTACAATGGACCTCAAAATGACGTCCAATGAAGTGGCTAATGACTCTTTTTTTGGTTCTCTCATGCCCCTTAATTGATTTACACTTGTTCTTAATGTGTCAAAGCCCTCATCAATTTGGGTGTTTATGTTGAGTGGTTGTGGTGGGTTGGGGTTTTCCTCGCTTTTGTTTGTTAGTTGGTGGTTTACATTTCCTCCAGGTTCCATTTTATAATATATGTAGCAATTTAAAAAGAAAAATTAATAAGTGGAATTATGACAAAGGTATTAAAAACAACAATTTCATTTTATTGTGACAAAATCATTAACATAATTTTGTGTAAAAGAAAGAAAAATTGTGTGTTATCTTTACAATGAACTTGAAAAAAACCTATACAATATTAGTGAATTGTTGAGAGATTTACATTAAAGTATTAGTTATGTGTAGTGAACCTAGATAATAAGTGTTCAATGTCATTGGGATTTACATCCATAACCCGTGCCTAATTGTTTTTTATTTTTTGCAAAGCCAAGAGAGGAAATGAAAAAAATCAACCATACATTTCTTGCAATGGACATGGTGGAAATATCTCATGTTTTTCTCCTCCTTTATTTGTCCTATTTTCTTACTCCAATTAGGAAAATTAAGAGGCCCAGTGTGCAAAAGAGCAAAAAACATGCCCATGGTCCCTTAAAAATTATACGCAATAGGAACGTGTGCACATTCCTCTCGATGAACCTTTGTGGCATGATGATTGGAGGTTCAGGTATTTCCAAACCTATAGGATTAGGAACGTGTACGTGCTCCTAAGAACACACACGTGTTCTTGTGAGTGTGCATTCCTACTGACCGCCTTGCCACTTTTTCGTGCACCAACTTTTTTCACACACCCCCATATCCAACTTGTATGTTAAAAACCCACTTTAAAGGGTCAACATTATGTTTTATGTCCTAGATCATTTCCGATTAGCTCAAGAATCCTATGCTAGATGCTAATTTATTCAATTTATTCCCTAACCATAGTCTAAGACCCATCTATAGTGAAAAAAACCTTATATAGATGCCCATATTCCACTATAAAGATATTGATCTCCTATGCATGGATTATTTTATTGTTTGATGAATTGTTCATTCCCTTTGGTCCTTAGAAAATTCATTTAGGGCATAATGGATTTGTTCTCCTCCCAAACCCATTAGGAAGTATTTGATACCCATTCTTACTAACCAAGGAATAATAAGATCGCCCATATTCTACTTGAAAGTCAAATATCCCATTTAGAGGGCCCGTGTGGTGTTTTGAAGCCTTGTTCATGGTCTACACGCCCTAAAAACTTCATTTGGAGCTTAATTCCATTGTTTTCCTCCCGTTACAATGGTCAAGTCCCTAAAACCCATCCATCATGCTCAAAACGTCCTAAGGGGACCCATATTACCATTGGATACAAAATATCCCCATTAGAGGGAGTATGTGGTGGTTTGAGGTATTGATCATGGCCCAACATTTATATTCTATTCTTAAAAAAAAACAATTATTTCCCTCAGGGTGTACGGAAGTCATTGATAGAGTGTATTGTTAAGGCACTCCATTATGTGAAGTCACCCATCCAAAACCCTGACTTACCTTGTGTGTCGTGTATGGGGCATCGTGGCCATACCTAGACGTTATAGTGGTAGCATGTAGATAACATGACGCTATGTCATGCAAGTACGTGCACGACTAGTTTCTTATTTTATGAATCACAAAAAAACAAAATAATTATTATGGGAAAAAAATTAAAATATCATAAGATAAACATGTATATCTCTTTCAGATCTTTCCAACAAAATAAATAAGTTGAAAAACAAATGATGTGATAAAAGTTATGGGAAAATCACTAAAATAAATTTTTATATTAACAATAATACACACACATTATTAGTTGCATATTCTTAATGTGCATGCACATTCTTAAAGCACGCTTGCATTATTGTGCATACTTATTTTGAAAAAATTCAAGGTCGGATATGTGGTGGTTGAGAAGGCACCAAGGTTGTTCTAAAAGAAACATGCAGATGTTTTAAGTAATGCATGCACATTCCTATGTGAAAGTGTTCCTAAATTCTCAAATGCCACTTTTTTCACCATTAACTTTATGTAAGAACCCTTTTTTAAAAATAGAACCTTCAATTCAAGATTGTGGTTGGTGTGATTGTGTGATTACTTAATGCTTAAGAGTTCATGTTCATAAATTAAAGTGAATTACATTATGTTCCAAAAATGTGATTTACATTTAATTCTATAAGATTAATTTCCATTTAATTATATAAGTGTGAATTTCAACTCTACAAGTGTGAATAAATTTTACAAATTTCAATTATACAATTTTCAATTATGAAAGAGTGAATTTCATTTTTTTAACTGTAAATTAAATTTTGCAAAGAGGGGATTTACTATAGTGATATTATTTCCTTTCATATAATGATTGTAGTAAACTATTTCATAAGACATGTATCTCCACATATAGTGCACAAAATCTTACAAGCATTCCATAACTCGAGTTGACACAACTAAATGTGGAAGTAATCCAACCATTCTCTTCTACAAAGAATGATTAAAATAAGTGTCATTAAACCAAAAACCTAGCTTACTAACTTAACCCACCAAACATATTTACCACAACTACTAACCCACATAACTCAAAATTCCTCCATCTAACCTACACAACCTACTCTAAAAGTACATCTATCCTAACCTACTTACATATCTTACTTACCCAACTTTCCCCAACTAACTCAACTAACCTACCTAACCCACATAACCCCTAAACTACCTAACCCACATAACCCCTAGTGCACCTCCCAACTTCCTCCCACTAACGAAACTAACATTCCTAACCCATATAATTCACTAAACTACTTCACATAACCCCTAACGCACCTCACAAACCTCCTTAACCTTCTAATCCACTAAGCCACCCAACCTACCAACTTGCATAACCTATCCTAACCTACTAACCTATCTAACACATGTAACCCACATAAGCCCACTAAACCACCCACCCTACCAACTTGCATAACCTATCCTAACCTACTAACCTATCTAACACATGTAACCCACATAACCTCCTAATCTAACTTTACCACAACTATATTTGAACACTCAACGATTGTTAAATAGGTGTTGTATGAATCGTAATTAAATCCTAATACTAAAGAGACACTACTTGGATACCAATGAGCATTGGAATGACCTTTGAAAAAGCTATATGAAAATATAAAGAAACATAGCTAGATGCTAATAGGACTATAACAACACTAATAAGGTGCTACCTAGACGTTGAATTGAACTATAATAATAATAATTATTAAAAAAACAAAATATTAATAATTTCACATAATATTCATTAAAGAAAATAAATTTTAATGTAATATTCATATTATATATATATATATATATATAGATTTATATATTTATATATCATAAATCTCAATTAAAACCAAGTCATGAGATTACAAACAACATTCATAGTTCTGTTGAATTCTGGCATGTGATATTGCGAACAAACATACATATGGAAGGTTAATTAAGGCATTATTTCAATCTAGATTGATTGATAGAAATTCCATATGTAGAACTCCTAATTGGAAAGACCTAAGGAGAAGAAGAAACCAAGTCGGCTGGATTATTTTCAAGTATAAACATATAAGAAAATGGATATATATATATATAAAAAAAAGATTTGTAACTTGAATAATTAAGAACTAGAATCTGGTTTTTTAAACGGCGGCTTACTTCTCAAACGAGAAGTAGAATCTGGTTTTTTTAACGGCTGCTTACTTCTCCAACGTTCGGTTTTTTCGTCAACATGGAACAATCTCAATCTGAAACTGAAAGAATAAGGTTTGGTGCGGTAGGCCGCAATGGTAGAAGAATTAGATGCACTGAATGCCATTATTTGATCGGTGTTTGTGGCGATTGTAACTGCGATCCAGCGTTTGATATAAACGACCTTGACCAAAGGCAGAGGGATGGTTACAGGACACGATTTGTCGACCTTATTAGGTCTTTCATACATAGTGGGGTTCCCGACCTATCTCCAGACGGCATAATAATTTACACGATTATTTATAATGCAAATGGACTCACTGTCCAATTGGTCCCGAAGTACTTTGAATTCATGCAACCTCAGGCCGCAGAGAGTTCTAATTCCGCTGATCCTGAAGAAGGACATAATCCCTCTTCAATCAGCCATCCAAATATTGATGAATCCAGTTTTGATAATTCAGTTCAATAACTATAAAATACTTCCCACTCTAGTGAAGAAAGCTGCAACAATTCAGGTCCAGTAGAAGTGCATGAGAATGAAGAAAATAATTTGAAGTGTCCACCTGTTCTTATTCTTCGACTTAGATTAAAACGTATTCCTCTATGTGAATGCCTAGTTCTTGACATTCTTGGGGAAAGTCTAGATTGGCAACAAATTCTGGAAGATGTTCAGTCAAACACATTGGAATTAAGATGGAATTTTTACAAAGCTGTGATTGATAATAGCGAAAATGATGAAGAGAAGCATGAGGATTCATCGCCATATATGTCTGAGAATGAAGAATCCGAATCATTTTATGAATCTGAATCCGAAGATGAGGATTACGGCCCTCCTCCTACAGCTAAGTCAGCCATAGAGAATTTGGCTACACAAGTTATTAGCCATGAACAAGTTGTTAGTGGAGATGCAATTTGTTCTATCTGCAGGGAAATTATACCTGTGGGTGAAGCAGCAAAAGAACTACCATGTAAGCACCTCTATCATAGTGAATGCATTACTCCATGGCTTAATATTAGAAACTTTTGTCCAGTCTGCAGATATCAAATGCCTACAGACGATCCAAGCTACTCAGATGATCCGGTCTATGAAGAATAAAGGCAGCGAATCTACTCATGGAGAGTAGTTATGTAGACTTTTCTTTTGCCCGATTTTATGTTAGTTTCTTAATTTCATTGGAGACTGTCTTCTCAGTCTTCTAAACTGATTGCACTTGTCTAGACCAATTCATGGTCATTTTACACATTAATTTGATTTCTTTCGTTATTTCTTCCTCCAACATGGAGATAGTAGTAATACAAAATTTGATTATGATGACATACGGTCATAAATCATAAAGACTGATAAGATGAAACGAATACTTCAAAGAATATTAAATTTTATTGTTGATTAACAAATACATTGTTGGGCTTCATTTATGTGGTGTTAATATTTTAATTTCTGTTAATCACTTACGTGGCAATCAGTTAGTTATCAAAGTAATTTTTAAATATGATTAGGTAAATATAAAAAAGTTAACACATAAACGGATGTCTTTATAATAGCTAGGAAGTTAATGATTGAAATCACAGCCATTTATTTTGTGTGACTACTAAGAATATTCCAGCCATATTTAATCCTGTCCATAGAAAACTTATTAAGGCACAATACTTGGTAAGGTTTTGCAAATGGGGTAGCAAGCTAAGTGGGCTTGATTGTAGGGAAAACTCCACAGTTAAGCGCGCTTGAGCCAAAGGCGTCTTGGGATGGGTTACCGGGTGCAAGCCCCGGACGTGATGATTGATGCTATGTGATTCATTTCGTTGGCTTCAATCCCATTTCTTCACCCCTGTGAGCATCACCCGATGCAATGAGTGCTAAGTGGACTATTCAAATCATGAGAATTATTGGTCAGTTGCCACTAATACTCATGAATATGGGTCATAGATTAATGACTTACACTACGCAGTTAATCCTGAAAATAATATCTAATATCTTGCAGTGCAGAAGCCCCTATATGCATAATAAAATTTAATATATTCTTTTAAGGATTCGTTTCATCTTATCAGTCTTTCAGAGTTAACCAGCACCCATTTCACTGTTGTGCTAGTTTTTATATTAGTTTCTATATGAATAATATAGATAAAATTAATTGACTTTTGTGGTTCAATTTCGTAGTGAATGGTGGGTATTGATGTCTTTTTAAATAATAAAAAAGTTAAAATGGTTAGTATATTATTATGATGGTGTTTATGATTATTTACATTTAATGAAAATTTGACAAATGATCCATTTAAAAATTAAAAGGAAAATATAAAAATGAAAATTTGAAAAATGATTCATTTAAAAATTAAAAGGAAAATATTAAAATGTCATTATACAATTGTGATCGTGTTTTATTATAATTTATTGATAATAAAATAAAATGGTAAATTATAAACATGTTGTTTTTTTAACATAAAATTTTCATTCTTAATATCAATATATAATTTATATAATCATGATTATGATGATGATTAACATCCACTAAGATCGATTGGTCTAACGAACCTTAAGAAGGTAAATGATTACTTGTGATTCTTTATGTATAGCTATAGAACTAGAGATTACCCCAAACTTTAAAGTTTTATCAAAATTCAAAATAATTCAAAATGGATTTCAAAATATATTAATAAACTTTAATTACAATAAAAAGAAATTTAACTACTTTTGATTTATGTATAGCAATAGAAATCTAGATCACCCCAAAAATTGAAATAGATTATACAATATTAATATTTAAAGTTTAAAGTTTTATCAAAATTCAAAATGGATTTCAAATTATATTAATAAAATTTAATTACAATAAAAATAAATATTAATAAACTTTAATTACAATAAAAAGAAATTGAACCACTTTTTCTTTATGTATAGCCATAAAACTCTAGATCACTCAAAAAATTGAAATACATTATACAATATTAATATTTAAACTTTTATTTTTTTATCAAAATTCAAAATAATTCAAAATGGATTTCAAAATATATTAATTATAGGACCCCTGAGTGTCTCAAATTCTTATTTATTATTATTCTTTTGGTCTTTATCCCTAACAATAGTTTTTTTTTTATTTCTAATTATTGCCCATTTTCCTTTTTTCTTAGCTTCTTTTACCTTTTGAACTTCTCATTCTTAATATCAATATATAGTCTACGAAGGTATATGCATACCCTATTCTTTAGAATTGAACTTGTGACTTCTTAACCATTAAGCAATACAATTGTGATAGTATTTTATTACAATTTATTGATAATAAAATAAAATAATGAATTATAAATATGTTATTTTTTTAATATGAATATATAATTTATATAATCACGTTCTATAAGTGTGATGGTGTTTTATTACAATTYATTTATAATAAAATAAAATAATGAATTATAAAAATGTTGTTTGTGTAACATAGCAATTTTATTTTTAATATGAATATATAATTTATATGGTGTTTTATTATCATTTATTTATAATAAAATAAAAGAGTGAATTATAAAAATGTTGTCTTTCTAACATAACGATTTTAATTTTAATATAAATATATAAGATCATGTGTCTAACAATTTAGAAGGATTATTTATTTATTTTTAAATAAATAATGTGAATTGGGTATTTTTTTTAATAAATTAATATTTTTTTATATATTTAGAAAATTATTAAAGTTGATTTCTTAGATTAATAAAAGTGTTAATGGAAATTATGTCTATAATGCACTACCATTTCTCAATAAAAAATCATTGTATTTATGTACTCCTATTTCCCAATATAAAATCATTGTATTTATGCAATTCAAACTATGGACATTGAACCTATATTGGGTAGCAATTTTAGCCATAAAAGATAGATAAATGATAGTTTAAATATTCAAATACTTGAATAGAGTTTACATATGTAATAATCAATAGAAATCAAACTTTCCAATAGTTAATTTTCCTAACTCTTTATATATTATAAATTCAATCCAAATGAATAGATTTACCATCTTCATTAATAATAATAATAATTTAAGCCAAGCTAGACACTAAATTTGTGTATGAGACCCCTTTGTTTGTGGGATAAGGGAACCTCTTTGCACAATGATTTGCTAGTAAAGTTTACAAAGGTGTATAAACCCTACCCCCTCTATATTTGAACATATGACCTCCTAAGAGGAAACAATATTCATCTACAAGAAATTCAACACTTACCCAAGCTAACAAGAGAAGAAGAAACAAGCCCTAAAACATCTCTCCATGTAATTAATTTACTCCTCAAATGGATTGATCCTGAAAGCTAGTAGGTGTCTTGAAACAACATAACAAATCTTTAAGGCACCAAGAATATAACCAAGAAAGAGAAATATCTAAGAATTGACACAAAAATATCAAAAGGTATATCTTCTATTAATTGTAGTCACAAATGATATACAACAATCCACAACAATTTAGAATGAGAGGAGAGCCTCTGTTTATCGAGGAAGCTTCTACATCCTTGTCATTCCTTATCAACTATTTCTCCTTAAAATTATCCTAGGAGACTAACAAATGAGACTTGTCATCCACACAAAGGAGATTGAGTCAAAACATAATCAAGTGATGCCACATGCACATAAAACCTTCATGAGAGGGGTTTCTCCCACAAATAAGGGGGGTGATTTTATTATCTATCCCAACATCCTAGGGAAAAAGTGGTGTAGAGGATTCAAAACATGGTGAAGTATCCTCCCAAGAAATCAATGTAAGAACATATAGCTCCTCCAAGTGGAACAACCTCATGAAAAGGTGGAGAAGGATGTCAAAAATGGATGACCTACTTATAAATGTGTTGAACCTGTACATAATAGATCTAGCTAGGAATTGACATACACAGTTGCAGAGAAAATATGAGAAAATAGAAGCATGATAGAAAGAATGGAAGAATTCCCATTAACCAAATGAATGAATGATAATTTACACATGATATACTATGTATAACTCAACTAATGCGCACTGGGGGAGAAGCCAATGCATCATAGTGGTGGTCTAGAGTGATCTAGACACACACCAACAATTACGGGAGTAAATTGGCACCTAGTCTAGTCTCTTAGGAAGTTACAAGAGTGAATTGTCACCTAGTATAAGTTAAGTAGTATATCAATTTTCACTTAACTCATTGAAACATAGTGAAGTGAGGATGAGATCAGGGAATCATGAGTAATGTGTTAGTCTAGTGATGATCCTAAGGAAAATGAACATTATTTGGTGATGATCCCAATATTGCATGGTGATAATCCCAATGTGGCATCTAGACTCCACTCGACTGACCAAGCTAAAGTGTGAATTGAAGATAATATTCTCCTAGAGGAAATTTATTCCTAAAATATAGGAGAATGAATAATGACTAATAAACATAGGGAAAACCTTAGGAAAAATAAATCTGAGGTGTGTGTGAAGTATCTCCAACACCCCCCCTAAACATCACTATGGTCAAAATAAAGAACGACTCCCGGCAAAGAGACCATGTTAGGTACCCAAATACAAAATATACACAGAAATAAACGAGGAAAGAGGGAAAACCTCATGGGAAACCCCCACTAAAAGTACATTGTATGTAAAAAGAGGAACTGACATTTTCTAGGCAATTGTGTCCTTCACTCCAAGATGACTGCACAAAGAATGAAACTTCTTCTTAGTGAAGTTCTTGGTGAAGATGTCTGCAGTCTGTTCTGCTGAAGGAGAAAACTGCAAGTCGATGATCCCTAATGTAGTGCATGTGGATCTTTATGTAATAAGTACCGGATGTAGTGCATGTGAATCTCGATGTGCTTCGTGTACTACCTCTGAAATGGATCTATGATGATATTTAGAGTGCTCTTGTGGTCACATCATATGACAATCGACCGATGAAACTGAATGCCATGTAACTTTTATGGTTATGTTAACTTCCCCTCTATACTCTGGCTCGACTGAAGATAGAGAAATAACATCCTGCTTCTTGCTCGACCAATAGATAATCCCAGAACCAAGACTGAGTGAGTAACCAGATGTGGACTTGCGGTCAATGTTATCACCATCTCAGTCAAAATAAGTGAACCTAATGAGGTCCAATGTAGACTCTGGTGAATAGTGAATCCAAAAGGTGATGGTGCCATATATGTATTGAAGGATACACTTTGCATCCTTCCAATGTATCTCATGCAGCTCCTGCATGAACCTGGAGACTACTCCAATTGCATAGGAGAGGTATGGTCTGGAGTGTGTACGATACAACAAGCTCCCCACTAGCTCTTTGTACAATGTGTTGTCAACCAGTGGAGTGTCCCTGCCATCCTCAAGTCTGACCTATGCTAGGAAAGGAGTCGAGGCATAATTGCAGTCTATCATGTGAAATATCTCAAGGAGATCTCGTGCATACTTGGCCTAAGACAGATTGATGCCTGATGCATCCTGACTAATATTGAGTGCAAGGAATAAATGTAGAGGACCCATGTCCGTCATCAAGAACCTATAAAATCATCAACAATCGTTGAACTTGAGCAACCGGTGATTAACAAATCATCAACATACGTAATTAGGAGTAGAAGTGAATCAGTCATCCTGAGCATGTAAACATTCAGGTCTGACTTATAATGTACAAACTTATATGACAATAGGTATGAGTTCATCTTGGTATACCATACCCTCGAAGCTTGCTTGAGGCCATAAATAGACTTCTTCAGTCGACAGAACAAAGATGAATCCTGCATAAATCCATGGGGTTGGTCCATTTAGATCTCCTCAGAGAGATCATCATGAATAGATGCATTCTTCACGTCCATCTGATGGACTTCCCATCCCTTGGTTGCCGCAATGGAAATTTCCAAGCGTACGGAATCCATCTTCGCTACTGGAGCGAAGGTCTCATCATAGTCAATTCCATGCATCTGTTGAAATCCTTTGGCAACTAGCCTAGATTTGTATCTACTAACTTGTCCATCCACTACACTCTTGGTCCTGTAGACCCATATGCACCTGAAAATTTTCCTTTCTCAAGGAAGGAGAACCATATCCCAAGTCTAGTTCTCGAGGAGGGAGTTGTACTCCTCCTTCATGGTGGGTTCCCAAAAGGAATTTCAGCAGTGTCGCCATAGGAATGCAGATTTGAAGACTGAACCAAGAAGAGATGCCTTGGTGGCATCAGTTCAGTATAAGTGAGTGCAAGAGGAGGCTCCTTTAAATCATATCAAGTCATCCTAGTATAATTTGGATCCCAAACAAGATCTCATGCATCCTAAAGTGTAGTCTTGGCCCACTTGGGACTATTATCTGGTTCTACATCTACATCTGCATGCACTGACTCTACATGTGACTATATTGACTCTATATTTGGATCATCTGAATCCTATGAATCAAAAATCTCATCTGAAGAAGAGTCGACATGTGCATGTTCATCATCTCTGATAAGTGGAAGAACAAAAGTGTCTGCATGCAGCTGCAGAGGTACATGCAAGACACTTTCCTTGAATTAGACACTTCGCTCAATGATGAGCTAGTTAGAGGAAAGATCAATGAGTCTATATCCCTTCACACAGTCAGGGTATCCAACAAAGATACACTATGTTCTTTGTGGATCAAGTGTCTTCCTCTTCTGAGAGGCAATCCTGGCCCATGCACGTGAATCAAAAATATAGAAGTAGGTCACTTTCTGTTTCAGGTCGCTCTAGGCCTCATGGGGGATCTTATCCTTGATATATCTATAGGGAGATCTATTTTCAATATAGGTTGCATAATTAAATGATTCAACTCATAATATCTGTGGAAGTGACTTTGCATCTAACATGCCAGATGCCATCTCTTTTAGAGATCTATTTTTCTACTCAACAACTCCATTTTTCTATGGAGTATAGGGAACCATGTGCTACAAATAAATCCCTACCTCATGACAAATATTAAGTATCTAATGGTTGACATAATCTCCCTTGTTATCTATTCATAGGAATTTGATTTTCTTTCTTGATTGTGTCTGAACAAGGGATTTGAAATATTTGAGGTGTTCAAATATGATGCTGCCCCCCCCTTCTCTCCTCAGGGTTCTGTGGCCTCTCGGTCAAGGATATTAAAATAATTGAGCCAAATCAGCTCTCTGAGCCTCTAATAGACCCAAAATTGCAGTCACACAGGTCCCTTGTTGTTACCCACATAGGTTCGACTCACCCACATGCCCTTTCTATGGTGCCTTTGGAAACTCAGCTGGTGAGCACTAACTCCTCTTCTAGGCTCTTCTTCAATATGACCATGTCTATGACCTTGATCTAGCCCCCTTCATGACTTCAGCTTTGGGAGTTTTGTACACCCCAAAAAGACTCTTCTCCGAAGTGCTCTTCTTCCGAAACACGTGGATCTCCACCACATGTCATTTTGGATCCAACGGTCCATATCTACTCAGCCTTCGTGACTTCATGACAATGGATCTTTGATCCATGCAATTCTCCCAGACTCTCCAATCTACTACCACGTATCCCCCTTGATACCGACGGCTATGATTTCACTTCTCTCCTTGGGACTTTAGAGATCCCTCTCCTTAAACACCTTCAAACCTCCAAATGCATGAAGTGTCGAAGGATTCTAAGCCTATCCTCCATGCAAATTTCCCATATCTCACAGTCTATAAAGAAGCTAATTCCTCTGAACGGATCTTTCTCACTGATTTGAGAAATTTTCAGTGGGTTCCTCCTTACTGAAGAATTTATTCCCGTTATCTCTTATGAGCTTGTTCTTCCCCGAACACTTTAAACTTCTCAAAATATTTTTTGAACATTGAGTCAAATATCAACCCTGCACACCTTGCAACAGGTTCCTTTACACAACTCCTTTTTTGGCAACTGTGCACTCCTTGCATCAGTTCCTTACAAATCCCAATTTTTCCTCCTGAAAAATATAACTTTGAGTGTTTTTTCCGCCTACGCACACCTTGTGAGGTCCTCTGCACTATTTGCAAAAAAAACTTCAAGCTACCCCTCTTGATCTTCTGACTCAAAAGAATCTATCAATGCACTCCTTGCAAACACTATGTACTTCTTGCAAATAAAAGTTCAAGTTATCTCTTCTGAGCTTCTGAGTCGACATAGACTATGTCAACGCACTCCCCGCGAACAGTATGCACTCCTTGCACAAGCTCGTAGAAAAGAAAAAAATGAAAATTAACTAAATCCTCACAGATTCATACATTGAACCATGTAATTCATTCATAACATAAGAACAAGTAAATACAGACAATTTCAATTAAATAGAAAGCCTACCATTCATTCGTTTAGATAGACATAGTAACAACAACACCAGAAATTTGGGTCAATGCTTCTCTATTATACTCATTAAAATGATATGTACATGGGCTCATAAAATCTCGATAATCTTCAACAATCTCAACAATAACAACTTCAATAGCTCTCAAAGACTCTTCAACAACCTCATTTTGGAAACAATACATTTATTTATACAAAAAGACTCCTAGAGTTCTTTTCCCTTTGGCTACCTTAGTGTTATCCTATCAAATTAAAATATTTCAACTACTAAGGATTATTACAATAAATTATTGGAAGAGACAGATAAGAGTGAATGCTTTAGATCTGTACTTCCATCTACTACATTAAAAGAAACACAATCTCCATCAATCTCATGCGATGGCTCATCCTCTAAAAATTTAATATGTTCTTTAATTACAATATTTTCATATATTTCGTGACATGCCATCTTTAATTCAAAATCAGTTCAAAATGTGTGCTAGGCGTTGAGTTGTCCTCCACTTGCGCTTTGATGAAAATGCTCATGCATCATACTTCTCTGGACAAAAATTCATGGACTCCTATCCATGAGCTCCTATACTGACTTTGCATGCTTCTAAATATCTTCTTCATTTACCCAACTAGCATATTCTATTGGGTGTCCTTTCCACTTTACAAAATAATCAAGATAAGTCTTCCTGCTGGTCTTCTCACCAATCCTCTAATCTATGATCTTCTCCATCTGCGGATTTTCTTCTACATGCATATGATTTTCCCACTGGATCTCTTTTTGATATTTTGATCCTCTTGTGTCATCTTCCCTGTAAGGATACAGGTCTTAAATGTTGAATATGGGTGATATACCCACACCCTCTAGTAGTTCTATCTCATAGGCATTGGCATCAAATTTTCTTAGGATCTTGCATGGTCCTATATTTTTCAATTTCAATTTATTATGTGTTCCCCTTGGGAACCTTTCCTTCCTGAGATGTGCTAGAACTTGATCTTCCACTCCAAATTGAATTTCTCTCCTATGCTAATCAAATGTGCATTTATATTCTCTTCTTCTATTTTGCAACTTCTCTTTGATCTGATTATGAAGCTTCTACATTTCTGCAATGAAGTCTTCTGCTCGAGGGCTTTTGAATTCATTCTACTCCAAATCCATGAAATATGATACTTCTCTTGGATTAATTCCATATACTATCTGGAGTGGACTCTTTCTCGTACTCTTGTTTGGTGAGTCATTGTATTCAAACTCATCTTGTGATAGAATCAGATCCCACTGGCTATGATGTTCAGTGACCAGACTCCTCAACAAATTTCCTAAACTCCAATTTTCCACCTTAGTATGTCCATAGGTTTGAGGGTGATATGTTGAACTAAAGGACAATTCCAGCCCCAGTTTATTCCACAATGTCCTCTAGAAATGACCAAAAAATTTAGTGTGTTTGTCTAAGACAATACTCTTGGGAAAACCATGAAGTCTCACAACTTCCTTGAAAAACATATTTGCAATTTGTGTTGCATCACTAGTTTTCTAGCATGGGATAAAGTGTGCCATCTTTGAGAATCTATCAACTACAACGAATATGTAATCACTTCCACTTTGTGTTTTTGACAATCTCAACATGAAATCCATGCTTATCGCATCCCAAGGCCTATCTGGAATAGGAAATGGTAGATATAATCCAGTGTTCTATCGCTTTCCTTTTTCATACTGGAAAATATTACATATGTTTACAAATTTCTTCATGTCTGCTCTGATACCTGGCCAACAATATGAATTGTTCAGTTGTGCAAATGTCTTGTCATGGCCAGAATGTCATTCTACGCCTTCTAACAAGGAAAATCTCTCTATGGATAGGGGAAAACCACAACAGACAGAAATGACTATAAAAATCAACTATATTCCCAAGCATGCTATATAAACAAATATGTTATCAAGATAAGATAAAAGGCCTACCTTGTCCAGATGTTTGATGAAGTCCACCATTAAGCACTTGACCCAAAACAATATACCTACAACTAGTCCTCAACAACCAAGCAAAGCAGGCATATCGTGATAATATATGATGTTATCACATTCAATAGCATACATTAACATTCATAACAAATATGCCCATGGAATAATAATTAAAATATTTGCAAGATATCAATTGGATGAGAAAAGAGTATTTCTATTAAGATATGATTAGAAAAAGTGAATAAGCTACATACTTTCGTGTCGACACAGTTCGGAACCGAGAAAATAACTTCCTTCCAACTGGGCCTCCACCAAAGGCAAGCTCATGTAAGAGAGACAATGGAGTTCTCACTCAATAAGGGAAGATCTTGGGGGCTGAACACTGTGTTCAGACTTAAAGGAAAGAGGGATGTAGACTCAATGTGAAGTGAATAATTCCCCTAGAGAAACTTTGCTCTCAAATTTGAATTCTTTCTCCTCTTTTCCATAGCTCGAAATTGTCCCCTTCAAGTGTAATTGAAGGGCCGAGTTAGAACTTTTCTAGTATATGAAAGGCCAAGGACAATTGATCTCCTATCGTGACATGGAAACTTGACACTATTTTCCAATTTTGGGCACATTTCCTGATGTATGTGGGATGTAATGGTGCAACCTGTGTATACTCATGATGTATAGTAGGAAAGGTCCATATATGTGAAAGAAATGTATTTTTAGCTCTAGGATTTGCAAAAATGAATGAAAAGCCTGCATATGGAAATGGAAAAAGGCCCTCTTTGCAAGATTGCATAGGTTGAGGAAAATCTTGCTATAACAGGCCTCCACTATGTTTTTCTTTCAACAAATTATCTCTCATTGAGAATTTTGGTATGCATAACTGGCTACCTTTAAACAACAATCCATCCTAAATTAGATACTCTGTCCACTGGATTTTGTCCCTAATAACAGGATTTGTACATGATTAATATGCCCCTTTAAAATCCAGATCATCACAACACATATCCTTAAGGTGTTCAAACCCTAAGGTTTTCACTTGAAATTCTTGTAGGATCAAACATCTCCTGCTCAATGCATCAACAACTTTGTTAGCATTATCAGAAATATGTTTAATGACAAAAGTGAAATTTTGCATAAACTCTATCCACTTATCATGTCTTTGGTTTAAATTATCTTGTCTTGTTATGAATTTTAAAGCATGATTATCGTTGTACAAAAAACATTCCTTTGGAACAAAATAGTGCCTCCATTTATTTAAGGACTTAATTACTGCATAAAATTATTTATCATATGTGGAGTACTTACTCTTGGTATCATTCATCTTCTCACTGAAATATGCAATAGACATATTATCTTGGCTCAAGACTGCTTTGATATCTACTCCACTAACATCACATCAGACTTGAAATGTCTTCCCGAAATATGGAAATACCATAATCGGTTATTCTGTTATCTTCTCCTTTAATATCCTGAAGATTTTCTTAACTTCTTTTTTCCACTTAAAATACTTGTGTCTCTTCTTCACCGTATCTAATATTGGTGCACAAATTCCACTGAAATTTCTAATGAACTTCTGATAGAATCTTGCTAATCCATGGAAGATTCTCACCTCGAATATGCTTCTTAGCGATGGCCATTCTATGATTTATCTCACCCTCTCTGGATCCATCTTCAATTCATTTGAAGAGATTAAGAAAACCAAGTAAATGAGTTAGGTCTTCATAAAGAGAATTTCTTCATATTTATCAACAACTTATCCCACTCCAACCTTCTCATTACCAATGTGAAGTGTCTCAAATGCTCTTCTTCAGTTTTATTGAAGACTAATATATCATCCATATATACAATCACAAAATTACCAATAAAATATTTTAATACCCCATTCATCAACCTATTAAAAGTACTTGGGGAATTTGTTAAGCCAAATGGCATAACAAGCCACTCACACAACCCTTCATTCGTTTTGAAGGATGTTTTCCACTCATCACCTTCTCTCATCCTTATCTGGTGATATCCACTTTTCAGGTCTATTTTCGAAAAACATTTCGCTCCACTCAAACAATCCATTAAGTCATCCATTCTTGGCAAATGAATTTTGTACCTGATGGTGATTTTGTTTATATTTCTTGAGTTTGTAGACATTATCCATCCTCCATCCTTTTTCAGACTTAACACAGTTGGTACTGCACATGGAATCAATATTTCTCTGACTAAACCTTTATCCATAAAATCCTTGAGTTGTTTCTTTACCTCCCCATTCTCTTGAGGTGTCAATTTGTACGTTGATTTTTTCAGAATAATCACTCCTAGTATTATATCAATGTGACGGATAATACTCTTGAGGGGTGTAATGAGTGACATAACTCATCCACTACTATGTCAACAAAATTCTCCAACAACTCCTGAATTTATTCAGGAAGATCATCTATAGAAGTACTTGTAAGGATGACTCTAGGGTTCCTCACTACAACATGTTGCATCTCCTCTTCCTTCTTGAATTCACTTAGGAGTTCCTTCCCACTCATGAGAAGTATACTTGTGCTGGATGCTTCCTTCATCTTCTTATCCTATATTGGTAGTAGCATGTGTGTCCTACCATATTTCTCCAAGGTATATGCATTTTTTCTCTCATCATGAATGGAATTCCTATCAAACTATCATGGTATCCCCAACAATACATGACATACATCCATGGGAATCACATCACACAAAATATCATCTCTATATCCTCATATCTTAAATTCAACTTGGCATTGTTTAGTTACCATTAACAGTTTCATTTCTACAACCATGAGACTCTATACGGACTTGGATGTGTAGTTGTCTCTAGCTCCAATTTCTCCACCATTTATGTGGATACTAAGTTATCAGTGCTCCAACTATCATTATCACCTTGCATACCCTGTATTTTGTCTTGCAGGTAGTTCTGAACGAACTGTTCCATTGCATTGGTTTTTCCAATTCTAGCTCTGGATTCAAAAGAAACTTCTTCATCATCAAAGATCTCCTATATTCTTCACCTTCTACCTCAACATTTGTCTTTTGCGCTTCCGAAATGCGATCTTCACCTCCTCCTTCTTTGTTTTTCTCGAGGCATTCCCAAGACATGTGTCTTTTTTCTCCACATGCATAACACTTCACCTCTCCTCCTATGCCTCTTCCCCTTCCTCAAGGAAAATCATTCCTTCCACCATATTGTCTCCCTCAAGAACTTCCTCCTCTTTTTGTATGTCTGTGAAACATTCCAATCTCAGTCTTGGGCTTCTGTGCCTTTTCATGGACAATTTCCTTACCTATGTTTAGACTTCTTCATTTTCTCTATTGGTTATGTTTCCTGGCTAACTTCTCTTCTACTTTCAGCACAATATGATAAGAATCCTCTATTGTCCTCACTGTTATCATGTTGATTTCATCCTATATTTCATTTTTCAATCCATTTATATACCTCACAACCTTTTCATCATATTTTTATCTTTGTCCCGCCCTGATGTTCAGCTTATAAAATTCATTGGTGTATTCTTTTACTATTAATCATTTTTGTCTCAGGTTATGTAATTTCCTGAACAGATTTATCTGATAGTCCTTGGGTATGAATTTATCCTTCAGCATGGCTACCATTCTATCCCAATTATTGATCTTTTTCTTTCCTTTGCTTCTTCTGTCGACCTGTATTTCATCCCACCACAGTGTCACATGTCCCTTCAATTTGGTGACAACATGTTTTACCTTCTTCTCCTCATCGACATCTTCATATTCGAAGTACTTGTCCATTTCTCGTATCCAATCAAGTAATTCTTCAACATCTAAGTTGCCTTCATACATTGAGATGTCTATCTTTGCTCTGAATCCCAATTTGACAACAAATTTAAGCAAGCGTTGTTCTGCAACATCCTCTACTACATCTTATTCAACTTCTATCTCTTCTTCCTCTGCATCATTGACATCTCCAACATTAGGTGATCTCCTTTTTGTTGTCTCCATAGAATCTAATCTGGCACGAAGTTCTCTCATCTCCCTTTCCACAACTCGATTTGCTACAAGTGGCTCCACACGTCTTCTAGGCGTCATGTTGTGGAACTTTCTCCACACTGAGCTTAAGAGAAACTTTGTTTCTAATACCACTTGATGTTATTAGACTATATTCTCCAATACCAAGTTGATGTAGCCCCCCCTTATCTCCTCGGGTTTTTGCGACCTCCTAGTCAAGGATATTCAAATACTTTAGTCGAATCAGTTCTTCGGGCCTCTAATATATCTAGACTTTAAGTCACACAGGTCCCTTGTTGTTACCCATGCAGGTTCGACTCACCCACATGCCTTTTCTCTGGTGCCTTTAGAAACTCAACTGGTGATTTCTAGCTCCTATGCTAGGCTATTCTTCAATATGACCACGAATATGACCTCAGACTATCCCCCTTCGCAAATTCGGCTTCACGAGTTTTGTACACCCCACATAGACTCATCTCTGAAGTACTCTTCTTCTGAAACACGTGGATCTCCACCACATGTCCTTCTAGACCCAATGGTCCATATCTACTCATCCTTATCAAATTTACGACAATGGCTCTTTTCTCCACACAATTCTCCCATACTCTCTGATCTGCTGCCATGTATCGCCCTTGATACCGACCGCTAGGATTTCACTTCGCTCTTTGGGACTTCGACCATCCCGCTCCTTAAACGCTTTCAAACCTATAAATGCATGAAGTGTTGAAGGATTCTAAGCCTATCCTCCATGCAGCTTTCCTAGATCTCACGGTCTTGAAAGATCCTGATTCCTCCAAGTGGATCTTGCTCATAGATTTGAGAAATTTTTAGTGGGATCCTCCCTACTGAAGAATTTTTTCTTGTTATCTCTTCTGATCTTGTTCTTCCCTGAACACTTTAAAATTCTCAGAATGTTTCTTCAACACTGTGTCAAATATCAGACCTGTGCACACCTTGCAATAGGTTTCTTTATATTGTTCATGATTTTGTACTTTAAGGATCTAAAGTACACCATCAAGGCATCCAAAAAGATAGAGAAGGCTAAGGATAAAAAAGGTAATTTATATGAAAAGGGTTATTGCTGGTTACTTAACTGTCTCTGTCTAGCTTCCCTGTTTTCCTGGATACTAATGTCTCTTTCAATTACTTCCCATGAACATTCTAACTCAATCCGGTTATTTGTTGTCTATAGGATGGTGTTGAATAAATTCAAAGCGATGATTGTTTTATCTGATAGTCCAGGTTCGATATTAGGATTTCATGTAATTGGAATAGTCATGAGGAATGGAGACTGAAAGGAGAGATTCTTGTGATTTCTTTTAAGGGATCTCTATTTCTGTTTTAAAAACTATAAGGAGAACTCCAAAACTTTTAATTAATAGAATGATGAAACAAAAGGTAGTTTCTGGTATCTGAGTTAAATTAAAAAAAGAAGAAGGGGGGAACGTATGAAATTAAATGAAAACATAAAGCTGTTGAACAAGGTGAGGCATCAATTCAAGAGGAATCTCACTTTATGACAGAAGAAGAAAATAGTTAGGAAGAACTCTTAATGAAGAATATGATATTTAAATCTAAAACATCCATAGGTCTTGTATCTGTTGATAGCTGATACAGAGGAAAGGTTGTAAGCGATTAAATTGCAAGAATAATTAATTACCACAGTAGAGGTTGTACTAAATTGCAATTAATCATTCATTGAAGAGATATATGAAAAATATGAAACAATAGAGAAACACATAACTCAAACTTGACCAGATCTAGAATCTTCAATCTGCATTTGTATTAATTCAAAAATATCTTCAAATTATTCTTTACAATGCACCCCAGAAAAAGCGCCCCCTTTTCAGTCCTCTGAAATTATACTTATACCAGATCACTCATGATTGTTGGTTGGTGATCTCCTAGATTCCTAGGGACAAACAGTTACAAAAATGAAAAGCTCAATCGTTTACATGATTATCTTTTATTTTCTTATCATCTCKATAATACAAGTTTTCAAAATGATACTTCATTGTTTTATTGAAGTATCTCCTTCTTTCAACCCAATACATTCAATACATTTTTCAAGAAAGTGTACAAAACTTCTAGGAGGCTCTGGAAAATTCTTTCCTTCAAAGAGATAAACTTTTCTCTGAATTTTTGGAAGCCGGTCTTCAATCCCTTTACCAACAAACTTGATTGATTGAAATTTCAAGTTTGGTTTCACTAGCTACTTGTCAATTAGGCTAACATCCATTTCCTTTAATTGTGAAATTTCCAAGTGAAATTCGTTCAAACCCTCTTTGAAATTCAACTGGTGTCTTACAATGTTTATCTATCCTAATTGCCTAGCGCAATTGTCTCTTCCAATACCTAATGATTCCTTTTCCAACAAATCAAAGATTTCTTCACAACCATTTTTTTATTTCTTTGGCTATTTTCTTATTTTCTACTATGTTGGTTTCCCACACCTTGAGCATGATATCGCCTCTAATCTTCTCCGTGAGAGAAATATTTGGAATTTTCGATACTCCTTCTCTTTCTAAACATACAATTGCTTTTTGAAAAGTGGCCCTTCTTACTTCCTAAAAATAATTCTGAATTATCTCTACTTGGGAGATTACTCTATGTTGCTTAGATTCTATCTTCGCATGTATTTCCAGTGGCAAGTCCTGAAAAACTTTCAAATTTATAACTTGTCCTTTTATTGAATTCAACTCAACCTGTAGTTGTCTTACCAATTCTTCTTTCCGAATAACCTGTATTTGGCTAGTCTGCATCTTCTCATTCATCTCATCTAGACTTGACTTAAGCGATTGAATTTCTTGCTTAGCAACGAATCTAGCCTACTCTAGTCCTTTATTTATTTCTACTTTTATATTTTTCTCTGTATCTTTTAGTTGGTTTTTCCATTGGACTATCCTATGGTTACTCTGTTTTAACCTTGTTCTCATATTATCAACGGTGAATCGGTTGGCCATTTCCGGGGCTCCCATGGAGCTCGCCACCTCTGTAGCAAAATATTCTTCTTCCAAGTTTCACCCATCCACCAACACCCTGTGTTTCTTTACCATTCCACCTTCTCTCATATACATCTTCTTCTTTAATACAACCTTCCTCGTTTTACTGAAGAAGTAATCAGAGGGAGGAATTTATTCTCTGGAGATAGGGTCAAGATCACTAGCATATATGAATCCTATATGAGGGAGCCCAAAAGTAGACTGTAAATGGATCAAGGAAGTGATGGGATTACCCAACTTTGTGGATTTTGTTTCCCCTGTAGTCTTGGGGGTATCAACATGAATAGTATATGGTGAATGGGGGGGTAGATTGATTGGACTCAGGAGGTGTCCTAGACCTTCTCTTTGTTTCGTCTCCTGGATTCTCTGTATATGGGAATTCTTTGTTTTGTGTGGATCCTTCTGCCCCCTGTGAATTTCCCTCGGTATCTTTTTTATCCTTCACTTTCTATCTGAAGCCTGAGGGAATGTTTTCTTGTTATGGAGGAGATTTTTTTGCCTCGCCCTACAATACCTTGAGTAAACCGCTTCGCCTGTGTCTCTATAAAGTTACGATAATGGTTTGAAAATTAGATGATAACGTCTGTACCCTGTCTAACACTTCCTCATAGGTTTTGACCCCTTTGAAAATTTCATCGCGAGGGGATTCTTCGTGTTCAAATGCTTTCATGCCACAATGAGTCATGTGGCTTCCCACTGTTTGATAAGGGTCATGCTTCCTATGTTTGAGATTCACCAACTTGACCTCCTCTAGAGCTGCAGCTTCAACCTTCTAATAACCTGGGTTGAGTAGCGAAAACCTTCCAATCTATATGGGAAAGACTGGCCAAAACTTCTTTTGATTTGTCTTTAGTTCTATCCCAATATTGCTTGTTATTATCTGATGGGATACCTCCTTGCACACCAGTCTATCACGGAGGAATTTAGGAAGTGCATGAGGAGGGATAGAACATCTGAAAACCCTGATATAGGAGAAATTCTCCTCAATAAACCAATCGACAATCGCCTTGAGATTTCCTATGACCGACTCTGAAATACGAGGAGGTGCACAACCATACAACATCTGATGCACTAGTATCACCATGAAATGACAAATTTTGTAAAAATAATCCTTAACATTTTCTTCCCACGGCTTAGAATGATATTCATGAATCGGTTCAGTGTAGGTTGGGTTCCAACTCCAATTCATCAAAGGGAAAGGAGTTGTGAAACATATAACATCCATGATATATGCCAACATGTAAAAGGCTATTGGTTGGCCATTAGATCTTGCAGTTTGATACTCCATAACTTCCTTAGCTAGGTTATCTGATAGAATTTTGTTTTAGTTGAAGATATAGCCTTCAATTGCTTCATGTAAAAGGGGCACCCATTCTGCAGGGAAATGGGTAGGACTTTTCTTCCCGAAAGATATACATAACATCATAGCCACATAAACCATGTACTCATTCAAAGAGGCTGTGGCATAAACGTTATGGGTATCGGCCCTGAATTTTGGTGGGCATCTCCACCAGTCTTTGATTATGTCGAGGTATGTTTAGTCTGCCTCTATGCATTTTTTACTTTGAAATTCACTTACAAATTATTTATTATAAATATGCTTAGAATTGGGAGACAGTTTGCACATTAGTTGTATATGCTCTGGTCTGAAAGAGTCGACGATGACCCCTTGACTGTAAAAAATGCTTCTTGTCTACACGTCTGTCCTCTCTAAATCCCAACTGATCATATCGTTGTATGTCATGAGTCGTGGGTGCGTAGCTAGTTTGTTAAGTTCAGACTCTGTTATGTCCTAGAGTTTGTTTTCAGAATCGTTGGGAAAATTCTTGATTTTGTTGTCCAGGGTTTCAAAAATTTTCTCCAGGATTTGATGGAATCAATGGCATGCGGTGTAGTTGGGCTGGAGCTTTCAATTGCTTCTTCACTTTTCTTAGGTGCCTTTCTAGGTGTCATAATGTTTGTGTTTAGAACGAATTCCTGTCGTAGAGAAAAATGTGTAAGATTGCTTAATGCAATTCACTTCTTAATTCAAATGATAAGAATGAAATTTGAAAAAACAAACCTCTATTAACCTTTAACTCTTCTTACAACGGACGTACTGATACAAGTAGTAAAAATTTAATGTTTTAATGGGGGAGATATTCCCAGAGATATGAAGTTAAGTTAAAAATATCTCTATTCATCCATTACAAATATTACCATATATCGGTGATTTCAAACTGGAGTTTCGAAAAGACTGGTTTCAACAAATCCCGATATGCGAAATGCGGAAAGTAGTTTAGTCATCATTAATCCTATTTTAAAATAACTTAATTTAGTTTTAGACTTGGTCAATGAATTGTGATTTCACATTTCAGAGTTTCGGGGATCCAGTCTCCATAAAATATGTCATATTCAAACCTCGAATGGCGAAATTATGATGGGATTGGTTTAGGTGCTAATTACTTGTATTAATTCTTTAATCAAAATGAGGTTAGTAATTAATTTCTTCTTTTCATAAAATCAGGGATTGGGAGTTCAAGGGTGGACATTTTGAGAACATTTTGATACAAGTAAACCTGAATCACGAAAGACTAATGAATTATTGATTGATATTAAGGGTTTAATTAATCACGATTAGAGGGTAATTTATGAAACACGCATTGAGACTTATAACTCCTACTTTTTCTTTTTCTTTTTCTTTTTTGTTTTATTACTTTAATATAAAGCATTTTCGGGATTTCAAGACCGGGGCTCTGGAGTTTTTAGTTATGAAATCATTCTTTTGTGAAAGGCCGAATCTTGAAACCCAAAAAATAGAAAGACTTTTGACTCTTTGTAGGACTAAGGGCGGCTCCATGACTAGAAAAAAGCAAAACTTCAGGTTTAAAGGGAAAAAATTAAACTTTGTATCAACACTTTACACAACTCCTTTTTAGGTGATTGTGAAATCCTTGCAACAGTTCCTTACACAACCCAATTGCTCCTCCTGAACAATATAATGTTGTGTGTTTTCCGCTTACACACACCTTGCAAGGTCCTTTTCACTCTTTGCAAACAAAACTTCAAGCTACTCTTCCTGAGATTCTGAGTCAAAAAACTCTGTCAACGCACTCCTTGCAGCACTATGCAGTTCTTGCAAATAAAATTTCAAGTTATCTGTTATGAGCTTCTGAGTCGTAATAGACTCTGTCAACACACTCCTTGAGGACACTATGCACTCCTTTCATAGGCTCGTAGAAGATAAACAATTTAAACTTATATAAATCCTCACAAATTCATACATTCAACCATGTAATGCATTCATAACATAAGAAAAAGTAAATACATAGAATTTCTATTAAACAGAAAGCCTACCATTCATTCATTCAGATAGACACAATAACAACAATGTGAGACA
This sequence comes from Picea glauca, assembly GCA_000966675.3. Taxonomy (NCBI): domain Eukaryota; kingdom Viridiplantae; phylum Streptophyta; class Pinopsida; order Pinales; family Pinaceae; genus Picea; species Picea glauca. Next base: position 941,432 of record JZKD02S1640672.1, on the reverse strand, counting down.
TTTTGGGTCAACGCTTCTCTGTTATACTCATTCAAATGACATGTACATGGGATCATACAATCTTGATAAGCTTCAACAGTCTCAACAATAACAACTTCAACAACTCTCAATGACTCTTCAACAATCTCATTTAGGCAACAATACATTTATTTATACAAAAATACTCCTAGAGTACTTTTCCCTCCGTCTACCTTCGTGCTATCCTATCAAATGAAAATATTTCAATTACTAAGGCTTATTACAATAAATGATTGGAACAAACAGATAAGAGCGAATGCTTTAGATATGTATTGCCATTTACTACATTAAAACAAATACAATCTCCATCGATATCATGCGATGGCTCATCCTATAAACATTTAATATGTTCTTTAATTACAATCTTTTCAGATATTTCATGACATGCCATATTTAATTCAAAATAACTTCAAAATGCATGTTAGGCGCTGAGTTGTCCTCCACTCATGCTTTGATGATGATGCTCCTACATCAAAAGACCTATGATTTTTTCATGAGAAATAAAATCCATGTAAATCGTGAGAAATCATCATTAGAAATGAGCATGCACCTTTCTTTATTGATTGATGGATTGGAAAAGGGCCCATGAGGTCACTATTGATCATATCTAAGGGAAAGGAAGCCTTTGAGTCTTTCCTTTCTCGAATTTATCTTGTGGGTGTTTTACAAGAACACATCCCTAAAAATTTCCTTTGGAGAAGTGGATGTCAGGTAGATCATCAACCATTATCTTCTTGCTAAGTTGTTTCATATATATGAAATTTAAATGTCCGAACCTTTCGTGACATATCCTACTACTTTCATCAAATTGGGTAAGTAGTAATGCAAAATAGTTTCAATTAATTCAGAAAATGTTTTGCTAGATTGATGATTTACCTCACCAGTTGAAACTTTGGAATTGGTTTGCATGTCATAGATATCCACTACATCATGTTTGAATATGACTCTTTTTCCAGTGCCATAGTTTTTCATATAATACACAGAGAGAATATTGACACAAAGTTTGGGAACATGCAACACATTCTTGAAGCCTCTGTTTGTGAGTTCAATTTTTCCTTTGTCGATGACCTCGACTAGAGAGTTGTCCCCCATCAGAATAGGAGGAACTTTGCATGCATCCAATGAAGAATAGACTTCTTTTGTGGCATCCATGTGGTGTGATGCACCTAAATCTATGATCCAAGCATTGGGAGAGGAGTTGATGGAAATTAAAGCATGACTAGAATTGCCTTTCTTGGGATTCTGATCTTTTGGATTCTTCTTCTTGGCACTCTCATGGATGTGATCTATAGGGTTTTTTTGCTGAATTATTTGGGCTATTAGATCTATATGTTTCTGCATACATGTGGATTTTGGATGGAATCATTTATGGTAGTAAGTTCATTTCTCCCCTTTTCTTCCAAATCCTATCTTGAAATGGGGGCTACAAGGACGAGCCATGAATGAACACGTGGGGTTTTAATATACTATATAGCCCCCCACCAATACATAGAAAATTTAAGCATGGTCCAATACAATACATGAGTGAAAATAAAACAACACTTTTGCCTCATCATGATATAATAAGTCACGTAATATATTGATATGATGGTCCACATTTATCTAAACAATATAGGGTACATTGAAGTGAATTTTAGGTGCAACAAATAACATAGAGTGGAACTCAAAATTATTTGGAAAGGGTTATTCCTTATTTCAAATTTGGAATATCTCTGAATTATCAATCCAATCATGTGTTTTTATTTTTCCTATGTAAGGGATGAGGTGTTGATGTGGAGGCAACTTGGGGTGATAACATTATGGATGGTTCCGTGCTTCCTCATTTCGATATTTGAATCCATTAATTTCCTTTAAGTTACTTAAACTCCATCATTTTCCTCGCAAAAATATCTAATTCAATAAAAATATCAAAAGAGGAAGGTGTTAGACTTTGATTCAGATTGGTAATAATATTTAACAGTTCGAAATCAATTGAGAGTTTATAAAATATCAATTTCCTTTTAATTGGGCCATTAAACTATTTAAATTTTTCTATATTGTTTGTATATTTACACAAGGAATCATTATATATTGATAAATAAAAAATCCATTGACTAGGTGTCCATGGGGAAGGAAATCCTAATTAAATTGTTGTACTAAATTCATCCCTGAAAGATTGATCACATTGACCATTTTCATTGTACTTATTCTAATATACCATAATCATACTTCTCTTTGAATGTACCACATTGGATGAAATGATAATATAAGTTCTATAACTGACACCCATAATACTAACAGATCATGATTTATACCATTTAGAAACTTGATCACTTCATTTTCTACTTGGTGTTTTTCTCCCAAATTTGTCCAAGCTTTCGTAATTTCAATCAGTTCTTTATATGCTAGAATCTCAGTATGTTGGACTACTGAACTGTGATTTTTTATACCATTAAAAAAGTTTGATTCCAAATCACATGATTTTCTCCAATTAAATATATTTTTCAATAAATTCTTCGTTCATCCTCTTCCAATGACTTCACCAAATTATCAATTTTTTTATTGTCTTTAGCTAGATTTTTAAGACAATCATTAATTATCAAATTTATTTTCTCTATTTGTTCTTTAAAATTTGTTCGTGGTCTTCCATTGGAAATTAGTTTCAACTAATCCTACATTGTTTTGAACTATAGATAATCGACTTTTCAAATTACCCATCCTCTCTTCTTCTAATCTTTCTTTTATGATTTCAACTTTAGGAATAGTTTCTTTTAAAACTAAGTTGGTTGATAGATCTACTTCTTTCTCATCCATCATATCAATTATCTTCCTTAATATAATATTATGCGTTGTTATCGTTTTTACCTACTCACTTAAATTATCTTTCTCTTTTTGTGCTTTGTCTAACATTTTAGTCTGAACATTCTCTCATGATAGTATCTCTATTTTTTCCTTTTAAGGCTTTCATTTCATCATCCTTGTTGTTGACTAAAGACTTGAAGAAAAAAAATAGTATTAGGGTCTTATCAAAGATAAATTATTCTTTGTTCCACATCATGAATATTTACAAGTGCATCCTTATCTACAACCCATTTTTTAGTTGATTCTCCAACTCAGTCACCATTGTTGTCAATTTATTGAAATATAATGTGTCTTGCATTGAATCTTTGGATATCATAGATATAATTTTCTAAGTTTTCTTATGCCAATAAATATTGTGTCCTACTGGAACCTTATCAATATCAAGCTTCACTTTTAAATAGTCTCATATTGACGAGACATAATATGCCATTTAGTTTTGTTGACTTTGTGATTCATGATAACCATGTCAAGTGTTAATTTATGTTAAGAGACTAAGAGGTGTTGACCCTTCTTTTCAACAACAAAGATATTCTAATTGAGGATAAATACATTTAATAACCACTCACACAACTAGATCAAAGATCAACACATTGATGTTTTTAAGTGGTAAAACCATTGCAGGGAAACATCCATGGCTCTAGCCAACATGGCCACTTGGATCAATTTATTAATGCAAAAGAAAAATATTACAAGAGAGTTTCTCAAAATTGATCATCATAAATTGACCCTCCATGCTCTTTAAATAGATCTCATGGACCAATGAAGCACTAATCCATGGATCAATGTATCCATTAATATCAAGGACAATATGATCCATCAGATCACTCTATGTTGGGAACATATTGTGATTGTCGAATTTATATCTAACTATAAATGTATACTAATGCATACTAAAAAAACAAATTTTTACGTAATGAAACGTTAGACCAAGTTAATCTTAACTAACTCCTAAGTGTCTAAATATCATAGCATCCCCCCTTAAGAACAAATTGGGATAGGATTTACAAAGGTGACACAACATGATAAGGAAGGAGGAATTAGATCCTATTGCCCCCTTAATGAAAACTTCCTAAACTCCTAATATAGATCAAAGTTTGGAAAAAATCGCTTCTGTCAAAGACTTTGTGAAAAGTGCAATTTGATCTTTTGTAGGGGAAAATAGAACTTCAATAGCTCAATCATGAATGATATTTCTGATGAAGTGCATGTGTATGTCGATATTGTTTTGTGCTAATGTTGAACAATATATTTGGTGAGCTTGATGAAACTATGATTTTCACACTACAAAGTGGTTGAATTATTTTGATGGAATCCAAACTCTGAAAGAATATGTCAAAAACACAAGGCTTATTAACTTTCATTAACCATTGTTCGCTACTTTTCTTCTTCTGAAGAAAGAGAAATAGCATGTTGTTTGTTACAGGCCCAAGCGAAATGTCCTAAATCAAGGATAAAAACATAACATATAGTAGAATTTAGATTATCTGAGTCATTGGACCAATCTAAGTCAATGAAACCAACAAATAAAGGAGTCCCCCCTGAGTTGCAATATTTCTTGAACTGAAGAGTACCCTAGACATACTGAAGTATCCATTTATCTTCTTTATAATGGATTTCATGGGGTGTTTTCATAGAGGAAATATCAATACATTTATGAGTTAAATATAAGATGCTACCAACTAATTGGTGGTACAAAGTGGCATCAACTTCAAGAGAAGTACATGTGGTAACAAGTTTGACTCCAGACTGGAAGAGAGAAGCGGTTGGTTTATAATATTCCATATGAAAGTGACGAAGAACGTCACAAACATACAATTCTGATGGTGTTTATGATTATTTGTTTTTAATGAAAATTCGACATATAATCAATTTAAAAATTGAATTGAAAATAAATAAAAAAATACAATTAAATATTATATAATTTATAATTCACAATAGATTACAAATATATAATTTATATGATCATGTGTAACAATTTAGAAGGATTATATTTTTCAATAAATAATGTGCAATAGGTACAATTGTTTTAATAAATTAGTATATTTTTTATATTTATAAAATTATTAAAGTTAATTTCTTAGATTAATAAGAGCGTTAATAGAAATTATGCACACAATGCAGTATTATTTCCAAAAAAATAAACATTAATGTATTTATGCAATTAAAACATGCACATTGAACCTATATTGATATCAATTTTACCCATAAAGGTTAAACAAATGATAGTTTAGAGATTCAAATACATGGATAAAGTTTACGTAGTAAAAAATCAATAGAAGTAAAAGTTTTTATATGGAATTTTCCTTACTCACTATACATTACAATTTCAATCCAAAAGATTAGTTTTTATCATATTTATTATTTATAATAATAATTTAATTTGAAGGTTACTACCAAAATACATACTAAATTTGTGTATGAGACCCTCTTGTTTGTGAGTTAAGGGAATTCCTTTGCACAATGATTTGATCGGTAAAAAATAAGAATAAATATGTACCCGACCCTTTCTAGATTTGAACCTATGACCTCCTAAGAGGAAACACAATTAACCTAATATAATTTCAGCTTAAATATCCAATAATATTTTCAACACCTATTTATCATTTAGAATAATGTCTTTTAGATAATAAGAAGTTATGTAAGGGGCAATAAATAAAACTACAAGACACAATAATTCTCTCCTTTTCAATGATATTAGAAAACACATCGAAGTTATTTTGGCTTTAGAAGAAATTTCCAAGCACCTTAATGAGTGTGTGAAAGACAAGTATTTTCTCATCCACAACTGTATATTATATAGATATCTACACTATCCAATTAAGGATGAGTGTGAAGTAGGCCATCAATAGAATATAAAAATGCTCCTCCATGATGACACATGACAACTTTGTCTCTTTTGTTTGCTATGTACATGTTACCATGGATACTTGATTAAATGAAAGACATTAGTCATTTAATTTAGAAATATCCTTGAGAGAGGAGGTGAAGATATCAGAGTCATTCATGCTCTCGTGGATAATGGATTAAAGGAAAGAAATTGGTTGTGTTAGTCATAAATCCCCCTAAGAGAGGAGGTGAATATCTCAAACTCATTCACGATGGACTATAAATCCTCTTTTATGTCCCTCTTCTATTTCCTTCAAACAAAATTGGTTCTGATCTTATGTTTCCTTCTATCATATATGTGTTCCTCATCACAACTATATGTGCTCCAAAAAATGGATCTATCTATTTATTTTACTCTCCTTCATCCTATGATGGTCTCTATCATGAGATCATGAGTTGGATTTAGTGTCTCATGGGGTCAATATTTGTAGTATGGTTTTAGCTTAGGTGCACTCAATGTGTGATTTGCAAACACTATTGGATATTCCATTAGAAAAACTTATCACAATAGTTTTTACAATATTTTGAAATATTAGACTATGAAGACTAATATTCCTTAGATCCCAAATTAATCAATTAATAGATTTGTCAAAATTTATGAAGATAAATGAATATGAAAATGAAATAACATGAAAAAATATACACATCATCCACACAATTGAACATAATATGTATCCTAGGAAGCCTAATACAAGAGAAAACCTAGCTAGAAGCTGGGGCCTATGCTCTACTCTCTTTTCTGTAGTTATGGAAATCAAGTACAAATAAAGAGGAACTCAATATGAAGTTTTCTTTAACACTATGGCCTGAATGAATGCTACATAATCTTCTACCTCCTATGTTTTTATATCAAAATACTACTCCTTGGATGCTCTACACAACTATGGAACAAGTACAACACAAAATAATGGAACACTTTCTGCTCCTAGTAGCCCGATATTTAACATAACTCGATAGTCATCTACGGTTAGGGTATTGACTTCCTCAACCCTCAATTAGTGAACAGGTTTCAAACTTCTAGAATATTCTTGAAATTCCTCACATAGATAGCCCCATAAATCCTTGACAGAAAATCATCAATCCATGATTTCGTAGACTTCGAGATGAAATCACACGAAGTGCAGTAACAAATCCTATCCTAAGATATCCTATATACTTGGAAATCCATTGATGTGACATGAAAAAATTTATGGAAATTATAAATTTTATAAATTAATGATATTATGCATTGCATAGTTTTGATCTATCAATTAATCAAAAGAGGAAATACAAATCTTAAACTTGCAAACTTAAACTACTAGAACTAAATTTTGACACTATGAGATCTGACACTTGACTATGGAATGACTAATGTAATTTATATATGACTCACAATATTTCATACAAAGTATTGTTCACGACGTTTTTTTTCAACATGACTTATCTGGAAAGCATTGCCATGCTCCCTCTCCAGTCACACTACTTGTGAAAAGTTTCATTTTTTCTCGTTAAATATTGGCACATTATTCATAAGTGAATTTATTGTGACACTTGACTTACTACTAAGAAGAGTCTTTTACTCACTCATCGCATTATTCATGCCATCTTATTTCATCAATGACACACATGTTGAAAGACCCTTATGTCACCATTGTTGATCTATGCACCCGCCTTATTCACTATATAAAAGAGAGACTCAATAACTATTCTTCAAGGTAATTTATGATCATATTATATATTTCAAATCCATGCCATATTCCTATGATTAAGACACTGGAACCATACATTTTTGAGCTATCATATATCACACCTCATGTCGCATTACCTCATAAATGTGGTGCCATTTTTCCAGTCCTTTCCCATTCTTCAAAAGTGAATATATTATCATGTTTGTTTTTCATGAAGACTATATCATTCTATAACCAACATACATCACTTTTCCAAGCCTTTCCTCATGTGCCCCTCTTTTAATATTTTAGTTGTCCCATAAAGTTATACCAATTCCTTTCTTAGAGTTATCATCCCATGAAAAAGAGAAAATATATTAGAATGATAATTTCCACATGGATTATCTTATTTTAGAAAACAACCTATGACCTTAATGGGTTTCATGTTGAGGAAATGTGATGTAATAATATATACCAAGCTCTTGATGAGGTGCCATATGGCAATTTTTCTTTTGACGACAATGGGTTGTATGATTTTCTCCTTTAAAACATCTTGACAAATCTATCAATTGGGACAATTTATGTATATAATAGGTAGACATGGAAACAATTCCTTCCTCAAGGCCATGGGCATAGAGAAACTGATATGGCATTTTTTGGCGATCGAGATGGAATTTTATCAAGCACAAGTTCTGTTGGATTTTTCTTCATTTGGAGCATCATAGAAATGTATGGCAAGGAAGACAATGAAATAATCAAAGGGACAATATATTTTTAAATCCAAGTCCTTGGCAAACAGGAATTGGTTCATCCACTAGTTTGTTGTCTTAATCAGGACTCTATTGTTGGCATTGAAAAATATAGGATTTGAATAAAAATTTGTATCTTCTGGTTTCACAGTCAACGATCATGCTCGATGCCATGTGAGAAAAATATTCAGAGCCATAGAATTTGTTTGGTTGCATGATCTGGAAGTGACAACTTTAACGGTCATCTCAAGGAACCCCACTTTGATCGCCTTTGCTTTTAAGGATGGAACGGTGAGAATTCAGAGGAACACCAAGCTCTCCTTGACCAGACACAATTTTGAATCCAACTAATACTATAAAGATAAAGGGTCAGAGAGCATGTTGTCATCATCGAAGGTGATCAGGTGAGAGTAGAAGAAAGAGGCGAGTTTGAGTATGGAATCCAAGCAACGTTTTTGATCTTCCTTGAATCGAGTTATCTGTGTGTTAATAAATAAAAATGACAGAGAACAAAATAGTCAGTGACACCGTTCATTCCACACTTCTTCAAGTATTTCTCAAGTCTGTCAGTCAAAACCATCAATGGATGTTTTGATCTGAGGGTGCAAAGATAGTAGCATACAACTTGCAAACTTACGCATTCATCTTACCTATGGAGAGGATAATTCTCAATCAATCGAATGAGTCTCATCTGGTTTGGAAACACTTAGACATGATAGACAGGTTGATTATTTGTTCTCACCCTCTTTCCTTGGACATGCTCAGTAAATAATCCAGGCAGTAATAATATGTTCTCCCGGCGTGGTCTTGTTATCATCATCATAAAGAGATTAATATGTTATAAAATCAGAGAGTAAATATGTATAGTTAAGTTATGTAACTAAAAAAAAAAAAGAAAAAAAATGAAGAGGGACAAGTAATTAATTAATTAATGAATTTCATTTTATTAATGAGAAGTGGTTCCAGTACCGGTTGAATATAGCTAAAAAATGACTTCTAACCACTCAATCTACCCAACTATTATTATAAGACGAACATGCAGTGTGCAGCTAGAAAAGGGGGAGAGTTTTCTGAAGACAAATTTTTTCTTAAGAAGACATTTTTAAGAGAAAATTTTGAGAGAGAATTCTCATACAAAATTTAGAGATAGATATGTTTGGAGTGTTGTGAGGACTGTTTCATTCCATTCTTCTTTGTTGGCTTTCATAAGGTAAATATTTACTTGTGATTTTGTTGTATTAGAGCTCAATTTCATTTGGCGCTGATCAATTTCTTTATGGAGGTTTTTCCCTTATGATTCGCCTTCATTGCTCCATTCCACTTCTGTCTCATCTTTCTTTTTTCCACATTGCACTTGATCTTTCTATTTTACATTATGTCTAGAATGGCTAAAGACCATATACCTAGACCTAGTCTACATAGAGACTTATAGATTTCAAAAATTTATGACTTTGTATGGAAAACATCAAAATGGAAATCAATTTCTCACTTTAAACTATCTCTTTGATTTTTTTTTTAATCCCTTAGTTTTCCCATCTTATTTTAATAAAAATTTAAAGTATAAAAAAAACAAACAAAACATGTTATTTTGTAAATAATAATACTTATAAAGTTGTATTTATTAATTTGTAAATGTGCATAAAGTTTTATTTTTGTTTATTTTACTATTTTGGTTTTATTATTTTTAATTACATCCTAACTTTTAAATGAAAATATAAAAATGTTATATAATTAAAAATGTTATTTCTATATATACTTCAAACTAAGGTATGTAATAAACTTTTCTTTTAATTTAATTACTTTAAAACTATCATGGTTTATTTAGTTTCTCAAGTTTTTTGGTTAACTTTGATTTAGTTATTTTTTTTTGCTAAAATAAAAACAAAAGTCTTACCTTTATATGTTTTATTTATTTTCATTTCTTTTATTAGTTTTAGTTTAACAAAAGTCTTACCTTTCTATGTTTTATTTATTTTCATTTATTTTATTAGTTTTAGTTTTGTTACTTCAAATGTAGAGTAATTAAATTGTAAAGAGCATAAGGATTGTAAATTAACTAAAAATTAAATATGGTTAAAAGGAAAAGTACAAGACAAATGAATTTATGCTTAGATCGTAGGTTAGGACAAAATTTGCCTAGAGTTTAATGCACTTTCTTGTCCGAGGCTTTAAGCCTAAGGTGTCATTCCCGTCTCTTTTCATCTAGCCTTGCGTGAGGTTGAAAATGTTGATGTTGTAGACTCTCTAGTGCCTCAACATCAATATATTTTTGTCGACCATACTGGGGAGAATCGTTCAATGGTGTGTTCCTAGTTTTTGTTTTAATTCTTTCAATTTTACTTTTCCTAGACCTCAATGTCTCAATCGATTGGAAGCCTGTTTGGTGGTTGTAACCCTGTGGTTTCATCTAATAACCCTGGGAAGGTTGTAACATCTCGGTTATAACCATTATGAACTATAATGTATTATGTAAATATGACTTAGCCTGGTGAGCCGATAAAGTTGAAAAGGGGCCAGAGTGCCTAGGAAATGTAATACTTCATATACTTTAATAAAATACATTGTTGGTTGCAAGACAAACAAGGACAAAAGATATAAGAGGCTATGATTCCATGAGAGAAGCGTCTTGAGGGGATAAGCCTTTTTATTATTATTTTATTTACCCATAATTGATTTTATGGAGAAAAGGGGTTACATGAGCTTCTTGGGGGAGGCCATGTGGTTCTTGATTTCCAAGTAATTGTATAAACCCATCTTTGGTTTGGGTGGGGGTTCACTTGTTCTTATTCATTCACTGTTACACCTTTTCCACTCTTCATTTTTTTGGGAGCCTCACTCTTGCTGCATTCCTATGCTCTTGGTCTGATCATGGATATGAATGGTTGCGTAAGGGTGTATTGGGGTGAATATAGGGGATCATTATTACACTGGTTTGTCTTCTTTCCCTTGTTCTCTTGTTCTTCTTCCTCTTCACTCACTACTGCTAGTTCGTGTTCTCTTGGAATGAGCATGAAAACGAATGGTAGGAAGAGGAGATCCATCGTTGAATGGATGTAATGATTTACTGATCATTCTAGGAGGGAATGGATACATGTGTGCATGAGCTTGATGGAAGTTCAGATGGAACTGTCCACAGCTGAGAATCCTTGGAGTTTCTAGTAGGGATATTTCCTAACCTGTAGGACTAGAGCCCTGGAGAGAAATGGAACAACCTCAGGGAATCCATGGAACATAATAGTGATCATTTCTTGAGGTTGTTCACGCTGAGGGGGAAAGAGAGATGGAAACTAGGATTTGTTGTGAGGTTGAGAAACCCGAGAGTTACTTAGCCAACTGTTGTGTGTCTAGACTTAGCCTAGGACCTATCCTTATGGATTCATAGCCCTGGCTCGAGGGTGACCTATTGTTAAGAGTAAATGAACAACAATTTCTATGGTTGGGAGAAACGTCCTTTGTCTACAGCCAGTTGGTGAACATTTACTTGAAAGGATAAGTGCTCTCTATGTTTTCTATGTAATATTTATTTCCATTGTGTATTTAATTATCTCTAAGATATGTATTTTTAATGTGCCTATCTGTTGTCTATTTGTTGTGCATGGAATGTTGTTTATCTCCTTAATGTTGTGTAATGGATATTGTCTTATTGATGTGGTTTTCATCCCTCTAACATTCATGAACATTCCTTTGTTTTTGAGATAAGATCATAAAAATGAGTTTTGGGACTACAACGTGCTCCTCCTACTGGTGGTTGGGCATGTTGCAGCCTATTTATGTGGCATAGCTTAAGCTGTGGGTGGGTGGGTACATTACAGATTGGTATCAAATCTTTTGGTTGAAACATCGAGCCTGTATGGACCGAATCTGTTGGTCTAAGTATCGTGGTTGATATCGATTTATGACCTTGAAGTCGTAAAGTTGAGGAGGAATGGCATTGCAGAGTCTGTGCAGGAGCTAGAACACCAAAGATAATTTGTAAGGGTTTGAATGATCATGACCATCCCTTTCAAATTCAGAAGCAATAACCATTGTGGGATCAAGAGAGATCCAGGATCGCTGGATTGGAGGGAAGGTGAATAAGGGTCATCCGATGAGGGTGAAGCAAAGATTAAGTCACAACCATCAGATCGCATTGGATATAAATTGGCAGTGGGGAGGCATTGTGGGGATTGGGAAGGATATTAACGTTTTTGCAAGTTGTGAGCCGGCAATCGCTCAGGATCGATGATCTTGTTAGATCAACAAATCAACAGTGGATATTGATCCCACTATGGACGAGCATCTTCACATTGCGAAGATCAGAAAATAAATTAAAGAGTGAGCGAGTTGAGTCTCTGCAATCAATCGTGGTCTTTGATATTCAATAAGGGGACACTGTTTCAGGTGATCTCATACCTCGAGAGGAAGCAAGAAGAAGCTAAGTGAGCAAAGGAATCATGAAATCTTGAAGCTCTGAAGAGTTGGAGTAGATCTAGACCATCGATCGAAGTGGAAATGTGGCAAGAGATCCTACACTCCGACGGATAACCACTTCAAAAGAAATACAAATGCCAGAATATAGAACTCTTGAAGGCCCTAAGCTTGTAGTTCATCTGGACCATCCATCAACAAGGAAAAGCAGCGCCAGATCTCTTACTTCAGAGACTTAGTACTCTGGAAGGTTTTGTAGAGAAAAGCACTAGGGAAAGAAGTACCCAAAGTCCCGAAGTAATTAAGGACCGTTGATCTCAAATCAACAAGAACCATTGATATTTATAGCATTATCTCCTGAAGTCCTGAATTATGGAGTTAATATGGACTGTCCGATAAGGGAGACATGTGTTGACATATTGGCCAGTTCGGGAATTCAAAGTTCAGGATAATTGGAGTGTGCTAGTGTGGAAAATCTTGAATACCGAAGATCCGAAGTGGTGGGGAATGGTCACGTCACCTGGAGCTTATGTGGACCCCAAAAGGTTAAGAAATTCATAAATTCGGAGTCCTAGATATTTGAGGAATGCAAGAGAAAAATATTTCGAAGCCTGGAATTTCGAAGTGATGTGGCTCCCTGAAGTCACCTGGGATGACATGGACACATGGGATGTGTGCCACATGTCAGTGAGTTTTGAACCTATGGAAGATTGAAATGTTAGTTAGAACATGACATGTGTCACCCACCTGATTGGGACACATGTCTGCTTCTAGTATTTCTCCACATGGCGATAGATTGTGTAGTTCGGAGACTAGGCACTCCGGAGGAAAAAATATGTGAAAGTTTGCATTGGGTAGAGAACTCCCGAAGTCATGAAGGCCAAATTAAATATCGACTATTGATTCAAGAAGGTATGTGATAGTAGATATTGTAGTCCAGAGACTTGGTACTCCATGGGTTTTCAAGTCTCTACAAGTGAAAAGTGTCGAAACTAGAAGAGCCAAAGCGATTCATAATAGTTGATATGTAAGAGACATGCTTTGATAGATCGTCGACTTTGGGTGAAAGAACTCTGGGAGAAAGTGAAGGTAGAGAGTTTGAAACTCCTAAAGCCCAAAGATCCAAAGTGATTCATAGTCGTCGATCTGTGGGAGGACACGCATCGAAAGATCGTGAACTGAGGGTGAAAGCATTGCGAGAGGAAGCAAGTGGGGGAAGTGGAGACTTCTAAAGGCAAAAGTCCCGCAGTGGAATAGATTCATTGATTTGAGGTGGACGCATCGTGCCTGATATAGAAGTTTGGGTACAGAGTACTCCGGGGGAAAGCAGAGGCCGAAAGTGTCAAACTCCTAAAGCGCGGTGTCCCAAAGTGGATCTCGATCATTGATCATGAATGAGGATGAGGACTGTTGATATGGTCTTGGATGAAGGTTCCAAAGTTGTGAAGTACCGAAGAGGGTAAGCCCTGGGTCACAAACCAAAGTCACAAGAGAGGAAGGAGCCAACGCTTGTTAGTGTGATATTGGAATAGGGCACTAAGGAAGAAGGACATGCAGTTAGCTGTCAATCTATGAACGAAAAATAGACTGTGGGGGACCATTGCGGGGAGAGGAGGAAAAATTAGTGGACGTGCTAGTTCGCAACCCACTATTTTCCATCACCGTTAATCTCATCGGGATAAGGGATCAATGACCACAATTTAAAGGAGATTTGGGTGAGCACTTTTCAGATTGTGGGGAAAGAGCTCTCCAATAAAGAGCGAGCAGGTTTTCAGCCCACAATTACTATTGACCATTGATCTCAACCCTCGATCGATTTTCAACCACACAATCTCCGATATAGTAATTTCTATCACATAAAGCACCAGGAAGGATTTGGATGTCGTTTCGAGTCGTGGTCACCTGGGGAAGTGGTTTGAAGGGAGTGTCTGAGAAAAATTAAATTATGTATTGGCCAAGGGATAACATAGAAGTGTTATACGGTGCAGATTGATACATATATGTTCTTCATGAATTAAACATAAAAGGTTTGTCAAGATTAAAGGTATAACTAGATCAATTGAAGAATAGGATCATATGTTAGGGTCATGGAGGCATGACATTGCTTAGAAAAGTTGGATGAGGTAATAAATAGCTACAAAGAAAGTAATGGAAAGTGGATAAAGAAATCAAGAAGATAATAATAGAAGAATTATTATGTTGATACTCCAGAACATGAATAAATTGCAAGTAATACAAAAGAAAGAATCCTCACATAGGATATGAAGCTAGCTGGTTAAAGATGTCATGGATGGGAATAAAAGGAAAAGTGTGAAAGAGATCCACTCTTGATATCAGATTTCACAACAGAAAGTAGCATGCCAATGTAAAGAATTGGGAATTCCCTCTCACTTAAAAAGTGTCATTGAGTGAAAATGGACTTCCATTTGGAATGGTATTAAGTGTGAAAGGTATGGTTTCACAGGGAAAGGTTAATGACGTAACCTAATGGAAAACTAAGGAGTAATAGTATTTGAAACATGAACGTTGTAATAGAGTGATGGAATGTTTGAGCTACTTCATTCCAGGGTGTTGGAATGTTTCATAAAGGTAAAGTTGGATATGACTGCCTAGGAGAGGCTACTGAAAAAAAAAACACATTGGTTGGATTGCAGAATCGCCACATGGAACTTGGCTAGAAAGTGGTCAGACCAGGGAACCATAGTGCAGATGAGCATAATGGGAGCACCCAAGGAAACAAGGATCTGAAGGAGTTCAAGGAAAACCAGCTACAACATAAATAGATAAAGAAATAAGTGAGTTAAAACATAAATGCACTAGAGGGCATGAGGATTACAATGAAGCTAAAATGCATATGAATTAGTAGGCATGCTGACGGTAAATGCTTGGTGCATAGGGATGTGTAATTTTGCATATGTATATAACATGACTGGATATGCATATAACATGCTTGCAAACTTAGAATAGTCTATTATTATGAAATAATGTTTGAGTGTGACTAATGATGGATTATGTATTTAGGGAAAATGATACATGCTGGTTAAATATGTGGATGTTGTTGATGCTTATCATTTCCATCTAGGTGAAGACCCAAGAGGGTGGAAAGAATGGTGTTCAAAATTTTGAAGGAGGAAGTCTGTGAGCTTCCGCAAATATCAGTTGGTCAGATAGAAACAAGTAGGTTGATAACAACTAGGTAGGTATGCATTTAGTTTCTGTTGATGCATACATGTTGAAGGGGATTGAGGTAAGAATTCCCTCAGTTAATTTTCAATATTTAAATTGATATGTAATGTCCAAAGGCCTAGAGTATGTAAGTGTTGTTGATTCTAGAATTCATTTAGATAAAATGTCAGTTGCATATTATGTTATGACTGGTTATGGGATCATAACCGGGTTAATTCAGGAGACATGCTCCTTCTATAACAATTAATATCCATAGATCTAGTCATGTGTGAGACCATAATATGGTTGGTTATGGAAGGGCTATAGCACTATGTGATTCATAAATGGTATGTACTGTATATCTGATGTTTGGATTGCAATCTCTTTTCCAACACTGAAGAGCACTTAAGTATTATATTATTGATGTTGTGTTTGGGTGGAAAAGGAAGGTAACCAAATAGTTAGGCAAACAATAGGAAGTCTGTGGATGATGTGTTGAGTCATTGTCCATACCTTCCAACTCATCATGGTGGAATGCATGACATAGTTATGTGGTATTATGTAGTCAATGCATGGATGCATTGTGTAGATGTGGCCATGGGTATTGGCACATTGAATGTTATCTTATTAACTGTTGCAATATGAAAAGTCTGTGTGACTGATAATACATGTATATGTAATGACGAGGTCATTCCAATTGATAGTTGGATTGATAGAAGTAATTCAATTCCAGTTGTAAACAATTATGAGAGCACTTCGTGATTTGTTTTTGAATCATTTCCATGAATATATATATATCGTGTACATGAGATATTCACAATTTGTTTGGTTGAGGAATGTTGAAATTGCAGGAGAAAAGGGTCTTGGATATGGCAGTGTTGTAAGATCATAAAGAAGACCAATGCCTATTATTGCAAGAGACAAATTGTTATGAGTAGAGCTCATGTTTAGAAGTTTTATCTTTCCTATATAAAACAATTTTGGGAATTATTATTTGATAATTACTGACAAATTGTTTTGGTCGAATGTAAATTGAAGAAATTGCAGGTAGAATGGTATTGGATATGGCAGGGATGTAAGCCTGTAAGGAATACTAATATCTATAGATGCAGAGCCAACCATTATGAGCAGAAAGGTCATGCTTGGAAAATTTTGTTTTCCTATATAAAACAGATTTGACATTTATGATTGGAAATGGTTATAATGATATATCATGATGAATGTATGTGTATAATACAAATGAGATGTTGGATATGAAAGCTGGAAAGAATGGAAAAGGATATTTTTTATTACATGAAGACCTTTTGGTAATCCATGATCACCCTAGAATATGTAGTTTTGTGGTAACACACGCCAGAGAGTCACCTCGGTTGTAAGACTCGATAAAGTCTCTAGAAATATTCTTGTCCAAGAAATCCTTGTTCAGGAAATATGGATTGTTTGAGGGACTGTATAGTAGAGAAGGGGATGCATGAGCCTAGGCCTAGAAGCTGAGTGTCCATAAGGAAGAGAAGACTTGATAGTTCTTGTAAAATATTGATTGGGATCATGCACACCATGGGTATATCAATAAAAATGGTGAGACAAGTTAACGAAACATCCATATGGATGCAGATCCATGAACCACACAGATATGTATTGTATTGGATTATGAAACTATACTCTTACATTATGAGAAAGAATCAGAATTTTATTCAGAAATTGTGAACTAACATGCTCGCTAATTTGAAATGTTGTAGGAAAACGATGAATGTTGAAGATCTAGAAAAGTACCAGACCATGAGAGAAAATAAAGTGATGTTAGAGAAACTAAATGACAAAGGCATGGAAGGAACAAAGTCCAATGGACTTGCTACATCTGGGGTTCTGGAAGCCACAACTTTGAAACTTCTTGACCGAGTGCACTGAAGCCCTGGAGAGAAGTGGAGAAACCCGAGGAACAACATGGAAGAGGAAGGGGTTCATTTCTTTGGTTTGTGCAGGGATGAGAGGGAAGGAGGAGCTTGTTGGTTGGAATTGCTTCCAGAAATATAAATTCTGAATATCATTTTACATGTTTTGGGTCGAAATGCCTATGCATACATGTTTAATTTTAGGCCAGAGTTCCTATGTATATAATATTGGGGTGGATTACCTATGTGAATTAAGGCTAGAGGGCCTGGATTTGTAATCTTAATAACATTGGAATGGTGTTGTGCACTGAGGACAGTTCCAAAATAAGGGGAGGGGGATGTAACTTCCCAGGTCTAACCCTAATGAACTATAATGTATTATGTAAACATGACTTAGGTTGGTGAGCCGGTAAAGTTGAAAAGCGGCCAGAGTTCCTAGACAATGTAATACTTCATATACTTTAATAAAATACATTACTGGCTACAAGATAGACAAGGAAAAAAGAGATAAGGGGGTATGATTCCACGAGAGAGGGGGCTTGAGGGGATAACCCTTATTATTATTATTTTATTTACCCATAATTGATTTTATGGAGAAAAGGGGTTACATGAGATTCTTGGGGTAGGCCATGTGGTTCTTGATTTACAAGTAATTGTATAAACCCATATTTGGTTTGGGTGGGGGTTCACTTGTTCTTATTCATTCACCGTTACACATTTTCCACTCTTCATTTTTTTGGGAGCCTCACTCTTGTTGCATTCGTATGCTCTTATTCTAAGCATGGATATGAATGGATGAGTAAGGGTGGCTTGGGGTGAAGTTAGGAGATAGTTATTCTCCTTGTTCGTATTCTTCCCCTTGTTCTCTTGTTCTTCTTCGTCTTCACTCACTACTGATAGTTCCTATTTTCTTGGGATGAGCATGAAAACAAATGGCTGGAATAGGAAAACCATTGCTGAATGACTGTAATGATTTATTGATCATTCCATGAGGGAATGGATACATGTGTCCATGAGCTTGATGGAAGTTCATATGGAACTGTCCACAACTAAGAGTCCTTGGAGTCACCAGTAGGGATATTTCTTGACCAGTAGCACTGGAGCACTGGATCCCTTGAGAGAAATGGAATAGCCTGAGGGACTGCATGGCAGAGAAGGGTGTTCATTTCTTGGGGTTGTGCAGGCTGAGGGGAAAAGAGAGATGGAAATTGAGATTTGTTGTGAGGTTGAGAAACTTGACAGCTACATAGCCAACTATTGCGTGTTTCAACCCAAGGTCATTTTGCTTATCAATATATGAGCAACCCCTGTTATACGTTCTTGGTTTCATGTATATCGTATGGTATAAGTTTATGTTTTCAAACAAGTTTTCGGAGAGTGGGTCGGTTTCCCAGGGTGGCAGCCCAACCCTCCCCTCGCTTATGTACACAGCGCAACTTCGAGACTCATGATCTGGTTTCCTTTTTGGAAGATCATGGGATACCCCTCCGTCCCTTTTTGTAACATAATTTTCTGAGTAATATAGAATCTCAACTCACTTACAAAAAAACAAAAAAAACACAACTACACTAGCTTACATAACCTATCCTAACCCAATGACCTATATAACCCATATAAACCTCCTAATCTAACCTATCCACAAGCGTATTGAGTCACTCAACAAATGTTAAATAAATGTTGTTTGAATCCTAATTAGATCTTAACAATGCTAAAGAGACACTACTTGGATACCAATAGATAATTAAAATGAGCTTTGAAAAAACTATATAAACACAGTGAGACTTCTACTAGGACTATAATAACGCTCTCAGAAGCTACCTACACGTGGAAATTAACTATTATAATAATGATAATTAAAAAACAAACTATTAATAATTTAAGATAGTATTGATCAAATAAATTTTTGATGAAATGGTAATTATATATATATATATATATATATATATATATATATAATCTCAATTGAATCCAAAGTCAAAATATTACAAACAAGACTAGTTCATACTTGCATAGATTTTTTGAATTCCGGCATGTGATGTGGTATTGCTAGTAAGATGCTACCGACACGTTGAAATTAGCTATTATAATTATTAAAGCATGTGATGTGATATTGGGAACAATATTTAGAGGGTTAATTGAGTACCTATTTCAATGTAGAGTGATTGGTAGAAATTCTAGATGTAGAACTAAGCAAGTCGGGTGGAAAAATATACTTTTAGGTATAAACATATAGGAAAATATATATACTTTTAAGTCTATATCTATATAAGAAAACCTCTAGCATTAAATATTTGAATGATTAATAACAAGAATCTGTTTTTTTTTAAAGGGCTGCTTACTTGCCAAACGTTCGACTATTTCGTCAACATGGAACAAACTCAACCTGAAACTGAAAGACTATGGAATGGTAAAGTAGGCCGCAATTGTACAACAATTAGATGCATGAATGTCGTTATTTGATCGATGTTTGTGGCAATTGCAACTGCGACCAAGCTTTTGCTTTGAAGGACCTCGACCAAAGGCAGAGGGATTGTTCAATGTGTTCATATATTTCGTAGTGAATTGTAGGTATTGTTTTTTTTTAATAATAAAAGTGTGAAAGGGTCAATATTTTTTATTTATTTTTCCTTCAAAGATTCAATGTGTTCATATATTTCGTAATGAATTGTAGGTATTGTTTGTTTTTTTAATAATAAAAGTGTGAAAGGGTCAATATTTCGATGGATTAGTATATAATTATGATGTTTTTTTTTAATAAATTGGAATATTTTTAATATTTATAAAATTATTAATTTTTTTAGATTATACCACAATGCACTCCTATTTCCTAATATAAAAATCGATGTATTTATGCAATGAAAATTTGATGTATTTTAGCCAAAAACGTTGAACAAATGATAATGAAAGATTCAAATAAATGGATAGAGTTTACATAGAAAAAAATCAATAGAAAAAAATAAAAGCTTTTTATTATGGATATTACAATAATAATAATAATAAATCAAATTAGTGTAGGAGATTTTTATGTTTGTAGGATAAGGAATTTTTATTTCACAATAATTTGATTAGTAAAAGCTAGGAAATTGTATATAACTTATTTTTGGATGGATTTAAATTTTTGACTTTCTAAGAAAAACACCATTAATCTACCACAATTTCCACTTACTTATCAAATAAGATTTTCAACACCTATATTTATCATTTAGATTAATGTCTCTCTAGAGAAGAGAAAGTAACTATAATAATTCATTATAATAATAATAACTAATTTTATATTCCTTTTTATATCATTATACTAATAATATAGATAAAAATTATTTGAGTAGGTTATATTTTCTAAAATTTAATATTTTTTTCCTTCAAAGATTTTATTTTGATGTTCAATGTGTTCATGTGTTTCTTAGTGAATCGTAGATGTTGATTTTATTTTTTTTTAATAATAAAACTGTGAAAGGTTCACTCTACGATTATGATGGGTTAGTATACAATTATGATAGTGTTTTTTTTAATAAATTATAATTTTTTAATATTTATAAAATTATTAATTTTTTTTAGATTAATAAGAGTTTTAATGAAAAGTATACCACAATGCATTGTTATTTCCCAATATAAAAATGCATTGTTATTTTTCAATATAAAAATGGATGTATTTATGAAATGGAAAGATCATGTATTTTAGTCATAAAAGTTGAACACATGATAATCAAAGATTCAAATAGATGGATAGAGTTTATATATGAAAAATGAATAGAAATAAAAAAAAAATTACTATAGAATTTTTTTATTTTACTATAAATTAAAAATTCAATTTAAATAAATAGTTTTTATCATTATTCATAATAATAATAATAGTTTTTTTATTATCTTTTATATATTAAATTGGTGTATGAAACTCTCTTTAATAATAATAATAATAACAGTTTTTTTATTATCTTTTATACATCAAATTGGTGTATGCAACTCTCATGTTTGTGGGATAAGGAAATCTACCAAAATCTCTAGATTTTAACCTATAATATCCTAAAAGAAAACACCATTAATATACTATAATTTTCACTTACATATCCAATAAAATTTTCAAAACCTATTTATCATTTAAATTAGTGTTTTTCTAGAAAATATAAAATTACTCAAAAGAATATAAAATTACTCAAGAGAATAATTCTTTCTTGAACAATGAAAATGAGCTTAAAAAACAAGTTGAAGTTATTTTGTTTTTTGAGTAAAATTTCCAAACACCTTAATGAGTGTGTCCAAGAGTATTTCCTCATTCAAAATTGTGTATTATATAGAGATCAACGATATCCCTTTAAGGATGAGTTTGAAGTAGGCAATGAATAGCATATACAAAGATCCTTCATAATGACCCATGACAAATTTATATGTTTTGCTTGTTTTGTACATGCTCCCATTGCTAACGAATTAAAGAAAAACATTATTTAAGTTAGAAATTTCCTTGAGAGAGGAGGTCAAGATATAAAACTCATTCATGATCTCATGGCTAATGGATTAGAGGAAAAACATTGGTTGTTTAATTCAACAATCTCTTTGAGAGACGAAGTGAATATATCAAACTCATTCATAGTGGAATATAAATCATCTTTTATATTTCCTCTATAAATTTCAAACAAAAATAGTTTAGCTCCTATGTTTCCTCTTATCATAGTGTGTTTCTCTTCTATAAATTTCAAATAAAAATGGCTTAGTTCATATGTTTCCTCTTATCATAGTGTGTTTCTCTTCATAGTTGGAAGGTTTCCACAAAATGGATCTACCCTTTTCTTGAATCTTCATCTTTTCATGGTATTTATCATGAGGTCATGCGTAATATCCCTTCATTTAAAATATATGAATAATTTTTAATTCTAATTACTATGTTAATAAAATATCTAAGTTAGTAGTATATCATCATAAACATTGGATGATGAGAAATATTTTTTTGTTTGTTTGTTAATTTGTGTGAGATTTGTTGGCTACGTGATTAATCTGTGGCTTGAGAAACCGCGACTCAGGGGCATCTAAGCCGTCAAAATCACCTGGGGATCGCACCCGGCCTGAGCCACACCAACCCTTAACAATGTTTGGATTTTTTGTCCCTGCAGGTTTCGAACCGGTGATTTTAACATCACGGAGTGGCTTAACAACACACTCCGTCACCGACTGTCCTACACCTCAGGGACTGGATGATGAGAAATATTTGTATTAACATTATTTTAAATTTATTTTATTTTACTTGAGACAAATTGATGAGAAAATTCAGGTATAAAACAGTAATTTTCTATTCCATGGGAAAGTGAAAAGGGATAAAAAACACTAGGGAAAATATTGTACATGAGGACAAGCACAAACCTACTCTCAAAGATGAGGAAGGTGAGGAAACAAGCTAGGCCAAGAATCCCTAGAGTTAGGGATGAAGATAATTTGAAAAGAAATACCTATGAAAGATATTATTCTTCTTGGTAACACAATAGGAGTGACAAGTATAGAGGAGGATGGACTTTCTTGAGTACTTGTGCAAGAATTGAAATTGATGGTCCTTAGAAAGAGTAAGTTCTTGTTGGAGAAGGTTATTGAAATTTTAAATCTCTATGAAATAAAGAATTAGGCTTAGAGGTGATAGGAGAAAATAACTTGTTTTTTCTGATCTATGGTTGGGAAGAACTGGATTCTCCTTCTTTACCTATATTTTATTACTCTTGCTAATAATTATTAATAATTACAATAATAGTTAATTAAAAAGATTATGTTATTATTGTAAATAGAAGGTGAATAAATTCATTTTATTATTTCTTATACAAGAAAGAATACAGTTAAAGAGATTGTTAATAGTTTATTTCGGATTCTAAATGTAGTAGATAAAAATACGTTTGAAATAGGAGTAGCATAGCTCTAAAATGTTCGGTCTATTTATTGTAGCTTATTGTAAATATTATTTTCTTTACCACACCAGAATACTTCACATGCATAATAAAGTATTTTGATACATTTATTTTTCTTGAGTAAAAGAGAAATATCACATTTACCTAATGTGGAAATCAAACCTTACAGGTTATCTTAAATAGCTTGAAAATTTAGATGTAGAGAATAATAAAAAAAATACAAGTGTTTTATAACAACGCGATAATATCTTTAAGAGCAAAAGATTAACCACAAAATTTAGTTTATGGGTAGGAATATTTGTATCTACCTTAAACAAATATCCCATCAAATAAAGACCAGACTATATCGGTCAGGAAGCCGTCAACTACAACGAATTAGTCTCCAAAAAAACATTGCAAACAATCTATACAAAACTAATCAACAAAACCCATGTCGTTTACAATAGCGAACTGTATTTTTCTAAAATGATATACAATAAACAATTGTTTATGAGTTCAAAAAACTCATACGACCTTGAGGACCCAAGAGTTATGTTGATAAGTAAATAGCTCGCTGAGTATAAAAAAAAAATGTAACTTTCGATAATAGCAGAGAGGGATGCTGCAAAGACGGTTAGCTTTGTAGCTAAACAAACCCATATTTAATATCGTGAGGTTCAACCTCTCATGGTCTTAGGACGCAGTGACACTGGTCGGTATCTTCAAACAAGTTTCCTTTAGAAGAAAAAAAGTTCAGTACCTTAGAACTAAGGTATCTAGGATGGAATCCAAGATCGTTTAAAGGTGTATATTTATATGATTTTTTAATTTAAAATTTTAATATAATGGTTAACAATTAAAGATGCTGACATATTCTTAGTAGTTCTCCCAAATCAATGAATGTGATTTACTCTTTATAACTTCCTTATAGTTTTGAATGCATCCATTGTCCACACGTTTCATATTCAATGGCTGGCCAACCCACCTATTGTATAAGCATGGAGCGTTTCATTTTCAAACATGGATATCTTTCAGTGTTCTCAGCCACAAGTTAGCAGCTGTGCTAGTATATTAACAATGCATTAGGCTGAGATATTTTCGTCACCTTGTGGCTAGAAAGTAAGCACGCAGAAATTTTGCCATTCTGGATTTACCCTTGTTTAACCATGAAAAGAGTCTGGTAAAAGGACCAATAGGAGATAAAGCAGAAATTTTGCCATTCTGGATTTACCCTTGTTTAACCATGAAGAGAGTCTGGTAAAAGGACCAATAGGAGATAACACTTAAGAACACTTTTACACTTGCAAAGCTACAGAACGTGGAATATTAATAGGATTAGGTCCCACCAAATGTAACTTACTTTATTTTCAAAATAAACGTTTGGGATTGTAGGAAATTGCTTCGATGACATGGATGGAAAATGATCTCTGCAAATGATAACAAGACAAAAACGTGAATTAAACCCCAAGTAAATACTAAGGAAAAAACCCTGATGCATTTAAAATTCAAAGCATGTAGAGGAAACACAAACGTCAATACCTCAACTCGTGGCATGTGATAACATAGCCTTGCTGGTGATTGGAATCCATATCTCTCCTATAAATGGTGAGAAGAGCCGGAGGCCCTGCGCTCTATTACAGTTCAACAATACAATAATCTTAAGTTGGATGCCAAATTCATACTTCCCAAGTTTCATTAAGAGGAAGGTTGTACTATGAGTCAAGTAGGTAGGGAGTAATGTTGGGAAGCCAACTCCAAGTCACCACTCAAGCCAACGCATAGATAACATTAATTACACCTCCTAGTTAAGTGGACTCAAGTATAGTAGTGAGATGAAAGGTTTAAATGCTCAAGGAATAGGTATACGAAGTATACCAGGTGGCTAATTACGTGTGTGGTATTATTTCCATCTAGAACAAGCTTAACACTATGAAATTAAATGCCTTTAAATCCTAGGCACGACTAGGGTCATTCACACACTATATATATATATATGTATATAAGTTGAGTTGTGTGGAACAATTACAAGAAAAATAGGTGGTTGATATGTTAAGTTTAAATAATGTATACATTACTTAGTGCAAGCTATGGAGTATTATTACTATATGAACTTATTAATTGTGATGGCACAATTTATAATATATATATATATATATAAACAATGTAACAGCCCCATCGATAAGGCCACGGGCGAAGTCAATTTTTTTTTGTTTTGAAGAATTAAGGGCACGAAGGCAACGTCGACAAAAGTTTGACCACACCCTAGACGATGAACAGAAGCATGCAATCTAGGCAACAAACAATTACAACACCACGTATAGACACAAGGGAAATCGGGTAACAGACACAACATAACCAGAAGTAACGACTAACCGCCCGATGAAACAAGGTGCACCTACAAGCTAAGGGGCAAGTTACTCTTCCTAACATAATGATGTTGGCGAACAAGACTAGATCCTTAAGGAGTGTGAACCAACGGATGCGCCCAGGTAAACATACGATGCTCAACCACGTTCACATGGTAGGCACCAACTCCGACCAAGATATCATTCGTCGCTAACCCATAAGGTGCACCATGATCCCCTCATCAGGAACCATGCTGTCCACAGAATAGAGGTGCAACAGTAACCCTGGCACAAAACAAAAGGCACCAAGACTCAAGAAAGCTCCAATGCGCTAGGAAAAACAAAAGGGAACAAGACTAAAAAAAAATCCAATGCACTAGGGACCAAATACTGACTGGGAGACTATACCTACTCCAGACAAGGTTGACAAGACACAAGAGGACGAAGACAAGGGATGACGCCAGGCCACATGACATCATCCCTGACCCCACCAATCACCCAGTCTAACCGGTCTACTGTTACAAGTGTTTGACAAGATTAACCCTCTAAATTAAGCAAGTCCCACCTTTAAATTAGTCTCTAAGTTACCATCTAATTAAAATCAGAAAAATTAAACAAAAATCCAAATGGTCATTCTACCTAACACCTCAGTCATTCAATTCAATCGAAAAAGGCATCAACTACGAATCGATTAGGCAAATCTGCATTAAAATCTATCATAAATACAATTTAATTAACATTAAATTTGTGTCATTTCGGGAGTCTTCTCTAAAATGACAAGTCAAAATTAAATAAATTAAGTCCATATATTCCCATCTAAATCTTCGAGTCTAATTTACCAGGTTAGATGACAACTATGTCAATTCACTTTTAACACATAAATAATTCAACAATCCTAAATGACTACTAGTCAGCAACTTGCGAATCTGATTAACCTTAAGTACAATCCAATACAATCTAAACCATAACTAGCTTTAAGGATTACATAAATGCTACACCTTCAACTGAGCAATACAGGTTCGAATAACAATTAATTTGCAATAATAAATACAATGCATTTACGCAAAAATAGATAAATAAATGCAAGCTACTTAACCTTAAAGAATGCATAGACTCGCCTCCTTCCAGGCTAGAACACATGACTGTAGTGATAAAAAAAAATTCGTCATAAATACCACGCATTCAACTCAGGAATAAATGATTAAATTTACAAAGGAAAGCCAATAACTATAACGCATTCAACCCAATGCAGAGAAGTATCTACGAGGATTACACATCAATAACTAAACAGTTGGGCCCGAGATTGGGGATACACATCAATACATAATTGGCTGAGCGAGACATTGGGAAATCTGTGCAATCTTGGTTTCAATTTAAAGGTAGAATCATGAGCAGTTTAAACGGCAATACTGTCAACTTTCTCAAGGAAAAAATGTGGGTAATTAATGCAATTTCAGTCCCATATTCAAGGCAATGCGAGGTCCATCAAGGCAAGGAAACAATAACCGATTTTATCAGCAAAAAATTGGGGGCGTGTAACAACAAAATCCGTCAAGTATTTTAACCATAGTTCCGTGGTAAACTACAACAACATCAGTCACTATTTAATGTCAAAAATGTGGGCATTCAATAGGAAGACGCAGAGAGCAGACCATTTGCAAATTCATGGTAAACAACAACAATATAGTCCCATTTAATTGGTAAAAATTTCGTGGTAAACTACAGTAAACATGAGTCACTATTAAATGTAAAAAACGTGGGCATTCAAGAAGAAGACGCAGAGATCAGACCACATGCAAATTCGTGGTAAACAAAAACAATACAGTCCCATTTAATTGGTAAAAATTTTGTGGTCAATCAACAAGAAGACGCAGAGATCATTCCACCTTGCAAATGCAGAGAAAAAATTATACAATCATTCCACCGTACTAGACGCAAAGAAAACATTATACAATCATTACGCCATACTAAACGCACATAAAACATTACACGATACTAAACGCAGAGAAAACATTATACAATCATTATGCCATACTAAACGCAGAGGTAAGGATTAAATCAATCAATACACGGTTCAAACACAACCATGGTTAAGGGTTTTGATTCATTTTTCTTCGCCTGGGGTACCCAACATCGCAGACAGAGATAGAAATAATATTTTTCTTTTGAATTAAAGGCATGAGAAAAATCACAACCCTGAAAAAAAAAGGGATGCAGATAGGGAACAATAGATTGATTTTCAAGGAATTAAAAACATAAAAAATCCCAAGCCAAGCAAAAATTTGTAGACAGGAAAAGAAATCATTTTTGCATTGCTAGGATACCATTACAACGCCGAATTAAAATTTATCCAAGAACAAAAATGTTGGGTTAAAATAGATCCATCAATTATAAAAAATGGGGTAAAAACGAGGTAACGACAAGATATAAACAAGGTGAGGATGAAGAGAAACTTCGCCAGCAATCAAATTGGAAGAGTTAGATAATCGCATCAAGGTGCAAGGTGAACCATCAACCAAGGACAACCATCAGAGGTAGACGGGTGACAGGAACATCCTTTTCTCATCATCCTCTCACAGAAAAGTAGGGCGTTGAGATCCATAGGTCTATTAACATCGAAGCGACGACCGTAGATCAGGCTCCTAGCTGACTGCTCAGGCAAGGATTGGTGAGCTAGGGATGAAAGGAAAAACAACCGCAATCAACACAATCAACACCACAGGGCGGTCAAGACATGTGGGGAAACAAAGGCCATGGGAGTCAATCAATCATCGAGCTAGGCTATGAAAAATTCAATCATCAATCTAAACAATGAGTTTACTTACCCAAATAAACATGCATATCCAATGCATAAATCCTACAACAATCTACCATACAAAAATAAAGAAAGCGTACCGTTGCCTGATCGCTCGCTCTGAGTTGACGTCCCACGCGCTCCATGCAACTCCTGCTTGTCGATCGATGAGACTTCACCAGTACCTCCCAGCCAATGCTAGGAGTACTCTTCTTCCCCTTTAGCCCCTCGAGCCACAAAGGGGCCACACACGCTAACCAGAGAATCAGGTAGCTCCGAGATCACCTCGCAAGGCTGAGCTACCACTCCTCACCAAGATGGGTATCCCAACTCCCACAAGCTAAGTCAGTCAAATAGATATTTCTACAACGTAACATTATGCAAACAAATAAAGATCCTTCATCCTTCTCCTCCCTTCATTATATAAAGTTTCGAAGTCCCTTACTTTCCTAAAATCTCATTTAATTAAAGTTTTAAAAATTAAATCCTAAAAATTCCTCCTCGTACAAGTGTCACCCATCCCCTTCATTCCTCCACAAATTAATTTCTTTAATTAATTAATTTCCCTTATTTCCCTCACCCACCTAGAGTCACTCCTAGAATTGCTCCTAGGTGTCCCCAAATTCTCTTACAGGTTTTAATGACTTTCCCCATTATTAATTTGCTAGTTCAGTTTTAAATTAGAAAGTTCTTAATGGTAGATACCTTACTAAGTTTGAATTTCTGTTTTTTCCCATGTGTTTCCCTTTACTTTTTATGTTTCCCTCTTTTCCTAATTTCCTAATTATTTTAGAATTCCCCTTTTTCCCTTTTTCATTTAGAACTCAAATTGGCAAGTGTAGAAATTAACCCCCTTTTTTTTTTTTAAGTTTATCCCAACAGATTTTTGTAAAACACTTTAATTGTTTATCCCTTCTTGTCACAAGGTTAATGAAGATTATCTTTATTATTTATTTATTTATTTTATTATTATTTTTTTAAAGTGAAATTTTACCACCAGCAAAGATTAGACCTAGACCTTAATTTTTGTGTTGGGCGAAATTTTATTAGTGAATTTGTGTTTAACAATTTATTATCACATTATTAGTCCTAAGGCCCTCTGGGTTCATTCATTTATCATTAAAAA
>JZKD02S1640672.1:887781-911655 GCA_000966675.3 Picea glauca | reverse complement strand
GAAATTTTATTAGTGAATTTGTGTTTAACAATTTATTATCACATTATTAGTCCTAAGGCCCTCTGGGTTCATTCATTTATCATTAACAACGTGACGTGCCCTTCAGGGCACACCAGGTGCTCCAAGGGTGCCACTCGCCTCATCTGTTTCCCTTGCGCGATGTGCCCTTCAAGATGCACTACGCGCTCCAAGGGTGTCACTCGCCTCTTTCCATTTTTTTTTCACGACGTACCTTTTAGGATGCACCATGTGCTCCAAGGGTGCCACTTGCCTCTTCAATGACTTGGTAGAAATAAAAAACCCCTGGAGTCAATACTCCGCTAGGTGAACTTGTGGGAGACTAAGGGACTCTAAGGAATAAGGCCCCTGCCTTATTGCGCGCCCCTTAGAATTGTTGTGAGCGACTTTCCCAGTATTCCCTCATGGTAGCAGTGAAACCCCAAGACCTTGAGCTCTGATACCATATGTTAAGAACCAAATATCAATATAGCATAGAAAAACCTCAGAATAAGTACTAAGCACCTTGAAAAAGAGAGAAATTCATATAATAAGCCTCTTCAAGGGGGAACCTCCTTATTCCCACATAAATGTACAATTACAAAATGATTGCAAATGAAAATGTCTCCTTGGTATATATTGGAGACTAGGAGGTATAATTACAACTAATGGACTAAAGCTGACATAAATAAAATAATATTACTAATGTAATATGCCTCAATTAAGGGGTAATGAGACATTATTTAGGGCTTAACATTCATGGATGTGGAGTGTTGGAGTTGTATCATGCCAATACCCCCGAAATCACGATTCACAAAATACCTTTTTGGTTAAAGATTATGGTCACATTAGTTGGTCACACGGGTAATATTTCACGCTTATCAATCGTTTTCATAGGCATAGCTCCTAAGAAGGACCTGTAGTTACAATTGTGAATATTCCATCTAGGAATCGAAGAGCCATTTCAGCTCAAGGGAAGATTAATAAGAGTCCTTAGACTAGGAGGTCGAGCAGAACCTGCTGAGGTAGGGGTGATGTGCCAATATTCCTAAGAGAATCAACAAATTGTTGGGAAGCCCCCATGTTTAACATTTCAATCATACTGCACCCAATCTTCTTTCACCAATTCCCAAAAATCATCATTCTCAAACCAAGAGGGATTATATTTAAAAGGGGCCCTTTGCCTCCCCCTCAATGTATCCAATTCTAAAAATATTGGGAAGTGATCTGATCACTTAATTTATCGACCCAAAATTGGTAAACACTAATGTTCTATAGAAGTGAGTGGTGTACCAAGAATCTATCCAAATGCTTATGGACACCCACATGTCAAGATCTATTATTTCTCCAAGTAAGGACTAAGAGAAATTAGCTCCACATCCACCAAACCCGATAGTTACAACTTGTTATGGAAGAAATGTGACGGTGGAACTACTCTCATTGAGTCTCCCCGAATATCCTCCCTACCTATGGATAAATTCATGTTCCCACCAATAATAACATTCTTCAACTAAAGTGCATGAATATCCAGGAAGTGGTTCCAAAAGGATTCTCTATCAGTATAGGGACCATAAATATTACATAAAAATAAGGTATAATCCAATTCCTTGCATAGAATCTATGAACAAACACTTGAATTCACATAGGAGTAGTTGATAAGAGCTATGGAGGTTGAAATACTCATGATGATACCTCCTGACAAACCCTTTGAATCCTATCCAATAAAATACTAACTCGAAAGGATCTTTATAAGGTCATCAATAATGGGATCACATCTCTCCATAGTCTTTTGCATAAACACAATATCATGGTGCTCCTACCCAATTTTTCTCCTAAGATAAAATTTTTTAGATCTTCCCCCAAGACCCCCATGTTCACTAACATAATTTTAATAGGGGCGATAAAAGAGGGGTGGCACCTACTCTACGTACCCCAGATATGAGTTGGTGAGAGCCCTAAGACACCTCATAGGAATATTTTTCCTGATTATTTTTTAATGATGAATTACAACCCACCTTGGATGGTGAGGTTTCTTTGGAAGAGATGAAACCCAAACCCCCCAAAAGAAGAATGATCATGAGTCTAAGGCCTAAGAAAATATGGGTCTTGCCCTTAGGAGGTCGAAACAGATATGGAAGAACATTCCTTATGAGAACCCCATGACTGAGCTCAAACATTATTAGAGTCATTTGCAGGATCAACTACAGAGTCCTTCGAAATCTAGGTTCCACAATATTTTGGGATAACCCCCCTAATGTAGAAGGATAGTCTAATTTACTCACCACCCCATCCAAAGAATGTGAACCCAGATGAGACGAGGAAGTAACCAAACAAGGAGAAGTAGAGGACTTGCCCAAAACCAAATGTTTGACATTGCTATCAGACCATAGTGACTCTATTTTTCTCCATTCCATCACAGAGAGATCAAGTTACTCATCTAGAATCTCCTTATGAAAACTTTGTGCACCAGACGTAGGGCCAGGCTCGACCAATGGATAAAAGATGTCACCAACAATGATACCATGATCTCTAAGATGAGGAGATGCATAAAAAGGCCTCCAGGAATAAACTTTACCATATCACGTGGAGGGAGGAAGGTTCTCATCATATTTTTTTTCACTACACTTTGTGGATAAGACTTGCAGATTTGAAAAATATCAAGGGAACCCCTTAACATTCTTGGTAAACCTTTTGTCACAGTCATTCACAAAATGTCCCACTCTATGGAATCTTACACACTGAAAAAGGGACATTAAGGTAGTCAAGATATTGTACATAAGTACGATAACGCACTATCAACTTCATGGATTCATACAATCATTCACTAGGATCCAATCCAACAATATTTGTGCCACTACTTGAGTAGCACACATTTTAAATCTAGTGTCAACAACAATGAAAGTACCCAATGCATCACCAATGAGCCTAAGGCCTTCATCTGACCAGTACTCTAATGAAAAATCCGACATCTTTATCCAAAACAAAAGAATTTTAAAAGCCTCGACACTGGCATCAAACAGTCGATACTAAAGTTTTTCATAGAGAACTCAACGATCCCAAAACCTGTGTACAAAAAGAATTTGCTGTATATCATCCTTCACTTTGAAAACAAATTTGATCCAGCCCCTTGATAAAATAAGATGAAAAATAGGGAAATACCAAAAAACTAACACCCAGTGATGCTCCATCCACTTTGAGAGAACCCCGTAGAAATATGACAATTACTAAACTTCTTGACTAAAGGCTTCCCATCTAGATCTGCAATTTGCGAAACCTACAAATCTTTTCTAACTATAAACACTATATCACCTCCAGACATAGATGATTTTAGGGGCTAAATTTCGCCAATGGGCTAATTTTCTATGGTTTTCCCCAAAAAATGTTTAGACAATTTCCATTTTTTCTAAAAATGATTTGCCCAAACTCCATAGAATAAAAAACTTTTTCCTTACAAATTGCCAAAATTTTACAAAAACTATATAAAATCCTTAGAAATTTGAATGTTTTTACAAAACTATCAACAAATATTTTACATTTTGCATATTAAGGACTAGTAATATTAGCCTACATTTGTACATTTTAACATAAATTGGCATCCTTAAAATCCTCCCTGCCTCCATGCAAAGAAATTGTTTTATTGAAGTTCCACGCCATAGACCCTTGGATAGAATATACAACATTCAAATCATCAATAACCAAGTAATTACCAACAAAATCAGAGGCCCTAACATATGACAGGAACAACACTCTACAAACGACAATGGAGATGAAATTGTTTCTCGACCTTCATGCAATACCAACAAAAGAACCCTAGAGGGAAGAGCCCAATGTCTAGCTTTAGCTAGAGAGAATGAAAAGAGACGTACTAGAATTTTTTGAATCCACCCAATGATTAATCTTCACTACCTTGGAGTCCACCAAACCCACATGAGAAGGACGAATCAAGATCCAAATTAATGGGAGGGCAGGAAAAATCTCATCTTCTCACAAAATATCTTCAGAGTAGTCCACCACTTGAGATGGATCCTCCATCTCCCACCCACCCAACCCGAGCAGCCTGAGCCTGGTTGTAGAAAATGAAACCCTAGTTTAAACCCTCAATTCCATCAATTCTAAGATCCCCAATCTTTTATATAGTATTGATATTATATTTATTATATATACTATTAATATTATACTTATTATATAGATGGGGTATTTTTCTTGTAAATACTATTTAGGTTGAAATTATCTTTTGGTTTTACATTCTTCAATAAGGTTAAAAGATCATTAATTGTGGTCATTATCAATAAGTGTACGCCTTTCGGCCTAAAAAGTCCTTAAGCTCACTGTGTTGGGTAATTGATTAAAGCAATTTCATGTCCTTCTTTATTATCAGGCTAGTTAAAACCTTGTCCCACTAGAGATTACTTGAATTTAAAATAGGTTCAGCTGAATTCGACATCAACCGTTTTTGGCGTAGGCTAATCACCAACTAAATTCTTTCGTTTCTGGAGCTATTTTTAGAAAGGATATTGGTCTAAGGGAGTTAAAATGGTAATAGTCGTAAATTACAGTTTCATTATTGAAAAACTAGAATTTAAAGGATATTGGTATAAATCCCGCAATTAAAATGGTAAAATCTTAAACTACAAATTCATCTATTCAAAACTACAATTTAAACTTCAAAACTTTTTTACATTTTAACCAACATATTTATACAATTTCATCTATTCAAAACTACGATTTAAACTTCAAATCTTATCTACAATTTAACCAACATATTTATCAGATAGAAGGATTTTTTTCCACCAATTTCATCTATTCAAAACTACGATTTAAACTTCAAAACTTATTTATAATTTAACGAACATATTTATCAGATAGAAGGATTTTTTTCACCAAATTGAAAGTTGTAAATATTACAACTATTTAAATAGTGGATAAACAACTCCCCATTTACAACAATCCATTTGATAAATTCATTGAAATTTGTAATAATAATCGTCGTCTGGAGACAGATTAGAGATATTAGGAATCCCATTTCATATGAAATACTTTATCATTTTTAAAGAGGTGTTTAACTATTCTACGAAATGGAGACAGATTAGAGGTATTAGGAATCCCATTTCATATGAAATACATTATCATTTTTAAAGTGGTGTTTAACTGTTCTACGAAATGGAGATAGATTACAAATATTAGGAATTTCATTTCATATGAAATACTTTATCATTTTGAAGCAGTGTTTAACTGTTCTAAGAAATGGAGACAGATTACAGATATTAGGAATCCCATTTCATATGAAATACTTTATCATTTTTAAATCCGCGTTTAATTGTTTTACTAAATGGAGACAGATTAGAGATATTAGGAATCTCATTTCATATGAAATGCTTTTGATCAAAGAATTCTTTCGGATTAATCGCATAGTTTTTTTTTATTATCGACATTTCGGACCAAACTAGTGTGGTCCATCATCAGGAAAGCGTTTGTGAGAAATGAAGTATTTATATACCTGTTATATCCTTTTTCCTTCATTTCTCACAAACGGTTTCCTAATGATGGACCACACTAGTTTGGTCTGAAACGTCGATAATCAAAAAACCTATGCGATTAATCCGAAAGAATTCTCTGATCAAAACAATGGTCGCAAAAGCCTTAGAACAGAAATACTGACCCTGTACTAACAGGATACAGCTGATAAAATCCGACAATTTGAGTGGATGCGTTTGCAGGTAATGAGAAGGAAAATGGATGTAACTTTTCTAAAAAGATGTAGGGACGTCGATGTCACACCTATTTTTACCATAATCAATCATAGACTTCGCGATAGGAAAACTGACTATATTTTTCACAAGGCCAACATTTCATTACTCCATAATGAAATTCATAAAGAAAGGTTTAAATTAGACAATTTTTCACGTAAACTTCTCGCTCTTCACACTACTCTGGAAAATTTCATCCAACCACCTCTTTGGGCACGAATAGATGCCTACTCCTCCCTAAAAACCGCGGAAATTGAAGAAATCATTGTAAATAAACAACGCAACAAATTTACTCGACTAGAAAACACCCAGAAGCATGTACGAACGAACAACATGCATGGTTTGCCTCCTCACCAAAACGGACACTCTCATATGCTCCACGATAACATCGAAACTTCATCTTCCCGCAAAATTAACACTGCCCAAAAGAACAACTTAAATAATATTATAAATAAACTCATGGTATTTAATATTAACATTAATCTTCAAGCCAAAAATAACACTTCCGTTATCCAAAACATTAACCACGCTGACCTAGAATACCGTTATTTATAAAAGATTTTAAAAAACGACTCCTTATAAAAACTTTTCAAGTATTTATATACCTGTTATATCCTTTTTCCTTCATTTCTCACAAATGCTTTCCTGATGATGGACCACACTAGTTTGGTCTGAAACGTCGATAATAAAAAAACCTATGCGATTAATCCGAAAGAATTCTCTGATCAAAACAATGGTCGCAAAAGCCTTAGAACAGAAATGAAATACTTTATCATTTTTAAAGCAGTGTTTAACTATTCTATGAAATGGTATTTTTCTTAGAAATACTGTGACATAAATTTGTACGAAATCACAATTTTTTTATTATTTAAAATCTATCTTTAAATGTAGAAATGGATTCAACATGCCCCAAAATCCATGGGACTCTATGATTATATCCAAATAATCACTCAAATCTACCTATCTAACAATTTCTCACAAAATTTCAACCAAATATTTCCAAAAATTTTAATCTAAATAAATTCATTTCATAAAACATTTACACTAAAAACTAAAAAAAACTACTAAAATTTTAAATAAACAATTAACAATTTTAATAAAATTGATATATTTTACTAAATTTTAAAATAATTATAGATTAAAACTAAAAAATAAAAAATTATAATTTCAAAATAAAAAAACTTAAAAAATCATCATCAAGTTTTATTGAATTTTTAATTATATTATTATTTATTTATACTCAACAATTTTAATAAAATTGATATATTTTAATAAATTTTAAAAATAATTATAAATTAAAAATTAAAAATAAAAAAATATAATTTCAAAATAAAAAAACTTGAAAAATCATCATCAAGTTTTATTGAATTTTTAATTATATTATTATTTATTTATACTCCCTTCTAAGCATATTACGTCAACAAAGCCTTACCTCTAAACTTGAAACAGTTTTTGTGAGTAATAAAAGCCATGTCTTTGACTATGAGTCATTTACGATCTGATTTGTTTTACCTCAATAGCAAAAATTTATTTAAAAATGTTTATTTTGATTTCTCTTATAACATTAGACGTATACATTATGGTATTTAAAAGAGTTTTGACAACATGTTAATATAACATGAATAATGTATACATTCTTCGTACGTACAAAGAGTTTTGAAGGCACGACCATAAGTATTCAACATATAGATTCAAAGTTTGGAGAACATTATAGGGTATACATTATGGTATTTCAAAGAGTTTTGAAAACATGAATAATATATACATTCTACATCCAAAGATTTTTGAAGACATGATAAGATAAGAAGCATGTTTCTTTTAGTGGATTTTTTTTTTCTTCATATAAATTTATTATACCAATTAAATTGAAAACATGGATAATATATACATTCTACAACCAAAGATTTTTGAATACATGATAAAATAACAAGCATGTTTCTTTTAATGGATTTATTTTTTCAACATATAAATTCATTATACCAATTAAAAACAGTTTGTTGACAACTTATTTTTATAGAAAATACTTATTAAGATGATTTCATTCTATTATTACATTAAATCTTTATCAATTGAATTTTCTTGAAAATTCATTTTTAACTATTTACATAGAAAATTAAATAATGTGGTGGGTATCCACTAAATATAGTAAACTAGTTTTTCATTATTATTATTATTATTATTATTATTATTATTATTATTATTGCAAGATATTAATAATTTGATTTTAATTGAAATGATCGTGAAAAAAAAATACTAAAATTTTCATTAAGATTTTTTTTTTACATGTAATATATGCATGACAAATATGTGATAGATTGAATTCTTAACATTGTATTAATCTTGAACCATAAAATCTCTACTTCTTCCAAAGACTTATAAATATATGTCAATGATTATGATTGTGGGTTTTAAATATTTACTATATATATATATATATATATAATTTTTTTACAAAACAGAAAAACAACAACATTTACACATAGTACTAAAAAATTTACCCTAGAAATCCTTAATTGAGAAAACCAACTAACATGTTTAGAGATGCACCTCTAATTCTCATTTTATTAATTTTATCATTTATAAATGCAATATATATGATTATGTAGCATCCAAAACCTTGATATGTTGACATGTATTGGATTACAACCTTAATTGTTTAACTAGAATTAGAAAACAATGGGCCAGAAAGTCGGGTGCCAAAATATGCACAAAAAGCTTCCCAATTTTTGTTTCGGGGGCTCTATCCTCCTATTTTTCCCATCACAACATACAATGCATAGGGCTAATGATGAAAAGAATATAGAACACACCCAATATTCCCTCACTTGTTTTTTTCTTCGCATACATGAGGCTCATAGATTACATGATCAACAATTGAGGGCAGGAATGCTCATTGCTTCTCTATACCAAGAGAAATTATCAATTCTTATACACTTTTGTTGGTTGTGGAGCCTCATTTTCTTCCTAATTCATATGCAGGTCAAAGAAACTACATGATACACAATTCCCCCCCCCCTGGGCCTTGAGGGGACCTAATTTGTTTGTTTTTTGCAATTCAAATATTGTAATTTTGTAGTCAACCTGGACCGTTCATTGTAAGGTCACAGATCTAATGGTAGAAGGTATGTTAGGGTTTTTTTTCCCTACAAGGAAAACCTCTTTTATGATGGAATAGTATTGTGGTTGTGTGTTATGGTGAATATTATATTTTGAGAGAGGAGACTCTCAGAGAAACAAGAGGAAGTTACAACAGGTGTGTTGTAGGTTGTATCCCTTCATTTTGCTAGATATAAAAAGGAAGGACCTGGAAATTTCTATGGTGGATGTAGCACACACTAGGTGAACCACATATATATGTTTCTTTATTGTACCGGGACTAGACATAGGCAACAATGACCCATGAATGGAGCCAACGTTGAATTTTTTTCAGATTGTTTATGTATGCACTGAAATTTGACATTGATAGACTTTTATCATGTCTTGACAACATCAAAAGATTTCCATACTCAAATATTCTAGTGATGATCCTTTCTAGCGACCTATGGCCTCTAATACCATGTAGAGTTTCTAAGATACTTGCATAGAATATTTAGCTAACAATGAAATATAAATACTTTTGATATACCATGTCAACATGTATAAATAAGCAATCGTGGAAAAGAGGGTGTAATATGGATTTGGACACCACCTTCGAGCATTTAAATAAGACCTCAAAGGTGAATTTTATGGGACATGTGTCAATTAGGGCATGGATATTGTACCAAATAACCAATTATATGTTTCCATGTTGCGAAGAATAAGAGTAAGGGTCAAGGGATTTCATTATTTAAAACACGCCTAACCATATCAACATTTATTAAGAATTTAGGGCTAATGAGGTTATCATAGTTATATATATGCAAGCATAATTGGTTACCATAGAAAATCCTACAAATGTACTATAATTCAAAAAGACTCTAACAAGGTGTTCAAGGTGTTTTTGTAAGGAAACAACTCTAGAATTTTGGCTTCTAAGAAGTAACGATCGATGGTTCTTTTGGATGTCAATTCATGATGCCAAGGGTAAGCATTAATGAAGCATAAATTGGAAGGATAGTGAAGAAGATGAGATTTTCGAGCTTTGGGAGAATCAAAGTTATAGTAGTGAAG
Organism: Picea glauca; assembly: GCA_000966675.3. Taxonomy (NCBI): domain Eukaryota; kingdom Viridiplantae; phylum Streptophyta; class Pinopsida; order Pinales; family Pinaceae; genus Picea; species Picea glauca. The sequence goes on along the minus strand of JZKD02S1640672.1, from coordinate 901,762 downwards.
AGAGAGGCTTTATTCCTTTGCGGCATATCCATGATTATAATATAATCCAATAGTCAATCATGTTATAAATAAAGTTGACATTTCGAAATGTAAAAGTATGTTGTGTTTTTGTAATGTGTAATTTGGATTTTATAGTGTTAATACAATTTACAAAATCTTTGACGAGTGATAGTTTTGTTATTAAGATTACATTTGCACATATGACAGTGTGGATATAAATGTCACTTTCCTTTTAGGTTTTACTTTCATTTCGTGATTTGATTTGTGAAATTTGTATGCTTGCATAAAATCATACCTTTTTAAAGTGTTGGGATTACACAAACCCAAACTAGGCTTGAGGCCATTATTATCCATCCACTCCACCTACATAATTCAAATAGGAATAAGTCATCCTTCTTTGTATTCTTGGGTTTTTACCATGTTTAAATCTCCACACAAAAATAAATTCTCCTTAGGTAATTCATTTACCAAACAAGTCAAGAAATTTACTTTTTCATTGGCATCACTTGAAGCATAAATGTTGGGGATGATTTGGGTCAAATACTTACCAAATGATAGAATAAGGTAGGTTTTATGATATAAGGTTGGTCACACTTCATTTCCATTCACATGGATAGAAACAAAATTGATAACATTTGGCCAAATGTGATTCATGGTTGTTTTGAACATAAATTCAATAGTGCATAAATAGTTTGGTGAAATCATGATTTTGGTATTGGTAGTTTCCACCTAATCACCAAAAGCATAAAATTTAGGACTATTAAATAATTTATAGTTGATTGAGAGTTCAATAGAAAGCTTAGAGACCATACCCTACTCCTCCTCATAAAGGAATAATCCTGGGAAGGGATAATAATTTATTTTCCCATAATTGAGGTTGTATGCTTGCTTGGTACCGACCTTACAATAACAAGAGTATTTAGATTACAATTTTACATTTTCCTTACCATAGAAGAAAATTTTTATAGTTTTATATTTCTTATAGGATTCTGGATCTCACAATGCTTGATTCATAAAATCCTACTATTATGATTCATCTCAAATATTCTTCTCTTACTTCATTCTTTGTTGCATTTAGATAAGTTCTATGTGATTCCTTAGTTATTGGGAGATATAGATATATTGGATGCAATTCAATGACATATTAATTGTTTATTCTTTTCCAATTCATGTTTTTTTCCTTTCCTAGACCTTTACTTATATAACATTCCATGTTTAATCAATGATCATGCTCATCCTCCTCCCTTCTGAGATACTCTAGGTGTTAATAAATAGAAACAAGTGTAATGAAGGAAGTTTATACAACAAGTGTTGATTTATCTATTATGTTTTCTATACTTTATCTATATTATTAACATACCACTTTAAAGAGAGATGTTGTATGTATACCTTGATTTGTTTTCCTATTTTTAACATTTTTTGAAATACAAGTTGCATTTTAAGGATTTCCAAACTTGAGACTCTTTTTTATTGACTCAAGTGCTATTATATGTATGGTCCTAACATATCACAACATCATTTTGCTCCATTTTACTATGTTCTTCTTTATCTTTAAAATTAACCTTTCTTACATGTCCCTCTCTTGGTGGCCACCTATAAGATTTCTATAGGCTCTCAAATGCAAAGTGAAAAGATTTTGACATATTTCCTTTTTCAGGGACTATTATTCAAGATGCAAATATATTGATTTGTTTATCCAATTTCATAGGTCATTTCCATGAAATTTACACTACATCCTTCCACAACACTGACCCATCATTTATTATTATTATTTTAAGTCACATTATATTTAGTCATTTCTAATTTCAACAAATTTGTTTAGGATTAAGAACGAAATCATTGCAAGGTTTAAATTCACAAATCAATCCTTTCCTTTAAAAGGTGGGGTTCTAATTTAGTCAATTTTTTTTTTTCATATATCAATTTGGTGCTTCCTAATTATTTTGATCCAATCAATTCTATATAGGTGTTAACCCCTTTTCTATATGTAATGAACTTAATATCATATTTTCCTTGTATGAACTCTATTTATATTATCAAATTATGGAATTTTGCGAATTGAGGATCCATTGAATCTCACATTTATAATTTTCCAAGATAGCATTTTGGAGACATGTGATGCCCCTCTTTGAAATAAAAATTATTATTGTTGTTGTTGTTATTGTTATTTAAGCACCTCTTGTAAATTTAGTAACAATTCTTTGATATGCATTGGTTAGAAACATACACAACAATATTTCTTGTATAATTGTTCTTTGGGTAATGCTTGGAATTTTATTCACAAACAATGCTAATGGGATAACCCAAGTCGAAGCTTTGTTTCTCTCAAAGACAACAACCTTTAACAAAAATTTCATGTGGGTATATTGCAATGAGAGTTTTTTATTATGAATATAATGATAACGAACTATGGTTCAAGGTCATTTCCTTTGGTGAATTATGTCATTTTTTAATTAATTGGGATATTTTCCTCACACAAAGCGATTCCATGACTCATGATTATGTTAGATTGGACCCCACTCATTGTTTCTCACTGCAATCGATTGCCTGATAGATAGACTAGACCCGAGATAGAGACCCACGAGGGGACAATCAAAAATTTGGATGGGTATATTGGAGCCAGATTAGTGGAGTTCCACTCTTTCAGAACATAAATATGATGACAAACCATAAATAAGCGAGAACAAAAACAGGTTTTAGATATGGCAGGCTTTGAACCAGGTTCTAGTTCCCTCAGAAGAAATTTTCTATCTAGTAGAAAAGAAGTGAAAACCCTTTCCCAGTTTAGGATGGATAATTAATATCTCCCTTCTGAAGCTTTCAATCCAACAACTAGGTGAGATTTTATCCCATCTACAAAGGCTCGACGTTGAGATAATAATCGAACTTCAAAGAATTATTTCTTAAACTCGAATACTTTAACTCCATAAAGGGAAAGGCCGAGATAGAGACCCGTGAGGGTAAGGACACAAAGACCAGAGGGAAAGGCCGAGATAGATACCCGTGAGGCAAATGAGACAGATGCTCATGAGGGCAAGGAGATAGAGAACCGAGGGCAAGGCCGAGATAGAGACCTGTGAGAGAAAGGAGAGAGAGACCTGCAAGGGAAATGAGATAAACTGCAATAGAAAGAAGATCATAAATACTTAGGGAAAGGAGATAAAATGGTGAGTACTCCTAAATTGAATCCATTGAAAATATTTTATTAATATTCATAATAATTTATTAAATATCACTTACAGGAGACTCATAATGAAGAGTTGAAACTAGGGTATCGACCTTATTGGTTAGCATGCCCACATATTCTCACAACCGATTCCCGTTTTTGCAAATATGGGACTAATTTCTCTCGTAGAGTGTGAGTTTTTGTGCATACCCCTGAAGCGTTGTGTCCTTTGTATCCTCCTACTAGTTCATCAATTCTTTCTCAGAGAACCACAATGACGAAAACATATAAGATGGTTGTCATGAATCCACTTGCACCTAGATTTGTCTCTTCTATATTCATGATGTCTTCTTCCAATCTGTCACAAAGTAGTTTCCCCAACTCTCTAATGTCATTGTTGTCATCTCCCAATACATATTTACATTCTTCCTTTGGTGGTGGATCTTGAGAACATTCTAACTTGCCAAATTTTCACCTCACTAATGGTGTTCTCTAAGCTAGTTGTCTATGAACAAATCTTAATTATCTGGCCATTTCCATCATTTTTTTTATATCAACTCCCATAAAGAATGAGCCTTTGACTCATTTTCATGACTTAGGCTTGAATATTAAAATTGAACATTTATCATAAGGGTAACAAAGCCAATTTCACCCCTATGTGCAAAAGTGTCGGGTCCTACTTCTTCGACCATGATCTTTCTTAATGAAGATAAATTCTTAGAGGCCATGACCTTTTTATACAGTCCTTAGGGTAACCTCCATAATGTTTCTCCTATTGAATTTCACCCTAGGTCTATCTACTACACTATCAATCCCTTATACTCCATCCCTTTGGAAATATTGATCATTTTGATTCATCTCTACCAGCAACACCTCTGACTTAAAGAATATACCTTGGATTAAATTTCCATACTTAAGATTATTGATGTTTCCATCGAACGAGATGTTGTCAAACTATTTTGTGTTGACGTGAAGCATCTAATATGACTTTCCAATTGTTGTGGTGCAGGACTTTGCATTGAATTTTATGGTACCTATAGATATTTTTCTTAGCCATCTTTAGATGAGTAAGGTATATTCTTGAAATTTCAAATATAATTAGGATCATTTCCCTCTGCATTGTTGCATTTAAACGTTTTTACACCTTAAAATTGTCCTAGGAATATCCCTATTGAACATTGGTACATTATTCCATCTTCTTCACTTTGCACACATCTAATGGTGGAGCCTTCCTATGATGGGTTACCCTAGAGTAGTACCATTCTTCCATTTGGCACCCATCCTAATAATATTTATCACCAAGAGCCCATGTAGCTTGATTTTTCATATGTAATCTACTTCAAACCATTTTCATGGAGACTCCCATCCCTTCATTTGTTTTTTTTTTTGGCACATTATGTTTTTTACTCACTTCCATATATTTCTTATTATTTTGTTTCATTTCTACGACAATCGCATCCAAACCATCGCCATTAAATGAGAGGCATGCACTTGGGTGTCCATTGATTTTTGTGTATATGCCACTTTACTTTATTTTGATAGTAAGTTTCCTTGCATGGTTGGAAAGCCATTTTATTTCAAATTTAGTGTCCACCTCTTCTCTCTATCATAGTTGATTCTTTCTTCATAAAATTATGAAATCCAAAAAACCGTTGAAAAAAAAAATTAGGGAAATAAATAAACTATTGTGAATTAGAGACTTTTCCACTTGAGAATCGTTCCATTTCTTTGTTGTTTGGAGAAGGAGTCACTTCAATACATTGACATTTTATTATTATTATTATGTGTGGTTATTTATCTAGCGCTTGAGATTTCCTCATTAACATTTAGGTAAAAACAATTCACAATGATATTACAAAAATACTTATAGGTTTAGTTGTTCATTGCACACTCTTCATCAATTGCTATTGGTTTTTCAAGATCATTTGGAATTCACTATATTACACTATTTTGAATGAGACACCATACTTGCATAATGCCTCACTGAAAATTCTTTGCATAAACTATTTGATGGATGACTTATGAATTAAGCATATTTACATGGAAAATTTATTTTGAAATATTTAAAATGCATGTTGTTAGTCATTTGAGATTATTAATTGTTACAAATGGTTTATTGAAAAATAGAGAAAAACCTCTTGCTCCTTCCCATGGCTAGTTTTCATTAAAGTTGAAATTCTTTCATTTCATTTTCCTGTTGCATGGTTTAAAGAGTTGATTCGAAACACCATAAGTTTCATGACCACTCATTTCAGTAACAATAACCTAAAATCAAGCGCTAATTAAAATTTATCTAGCAACTTTTATATGGCGCTTCAAACCCATCTTAGCTTAGGTGTAGATCTTTGAAACAGGATCATGAGAATAAATTTCCAAAGATGCTAAACAAACATAAAGCTTTGAGTTAGGGATTGAAATCTAGTTTCTATATCACTGAATTTGGGAATCCCTTCTATCACATGGGTCAAGAAGAAGGTCGCATTGAGGTCAGCAGAGTAATCAACCCTTCTTTGTTGGTATTTTTGTTGATTGTTGACTATCCCCCCTCTACTTTGGTGTAGTAAGTGGTACCATATAGGCCATAATATTTTAGACTTCCTACCCAAGGTGACAACATAGGGAAGGTGGTGTTGTACATGGGATCGACATTGGATAGACTCACTAGAACTCCTTGGAGGGTTACCCATCACTCAATGAGGTAACTAGCACCAGGGAATTAGTTCGTTAATCAAGTTTTTAACATAACTTTTCCACCCACCGAAACTCAGGCTCTTTAACGCATCGATCCTATGATGTTGGATTCCATCACCAAATAACGCTTATTTGTGAGAAGGTGTGTTTGCATGCTTGACTCCTAGATTAACTAGCGTGTGCTAGATAATACAAGTGTGAAAGAGTAAAATTATGGTAATCATTATGAGCTTACTGTGATACCAACATGATACTAGTAATGAAGTAGAACCATTGTACTAATTAGTGCTACAAATTGATAGAAAAATGTTTACACATATCCAATTTCATAGACTATTCAGAAATATTGATTAAAGAATAAAGCATTTTAATTGTAATTTTAGAGTAATTCAACCTTTTGATTTATGTTTTCTTTCAAAGATTTCTCGTGTTAATGAGAAAACACTTGTGTGTGATTGACTAACATTTTTTCTAACCTTCTATAAATTACATAGAGCATTATTTTTTCATCATTTCCTACTAGCTTAAGATAAAATTGTCCAAACTCTCCATTATATGAGAAACTCTCAAAAGTCTCTTGAGAGTCATTTAGCTTACCAAGGAAAAGTTCATTTTATAGTTGTATGCTTCCTTCTAGTTGTAACTTGAGGGTCTATTAGTATCCAAAAGTATTTCTACAAGAAGAGTAGGTTCCAAATTAAGGATTGTGTTCATTGGATTATAAATGAGTATATATGAACTTGGGTAGCACATTGCTTACCTACAAATTGTGTTCGTTATTATTAAAAATGAATACATATGAGATTGAGTAGCACATTGCTTACCTAAAAATACACATCCCACCTTTTGCAACCCTTGAAATCCAGAACACTTAGCCTCTGCCAAAGAGAGAATATGAGAGATAACCCAAGAATACTTTGGAAGAGGAGAGAATGGATTATTTATACCTTAAAGAGGATGCCCAATTGAAAGGAACCTTCTATCAATGAACTTATCCAATTTCATTGCTGAGAGGGAACCCAAAAACAAAGAGGCGTGATTTTGACTAACCAAATTGTGTATGTGGGCACTTGAGGTATCACATATGGTATTGTGAGAATTTGTTTCACTTGCATGGAATAATACCATATGTGGGAAACTATGACTGGTGGAGTGGTCTTTGGAAGAGAGTTTATTTGAGTGGGGAGGATGATTTCTTAGTTTCCTACTATTTCATTTAATAGGGAAATGCATGAGGAAGGGGGATGTGGAGATTACAATCAATAGATCCTATTTTCCTTCTTCTTTGAACATGTTCCATAGATATTCCAACATGTGAGAGTGTGCGTAGGTTCCCACAAGAGCCTCTCATCATTCCATGGTGTGATATTATGTTCTGTGTCAGTGGAAGAGAGGTTGGTTGAGTATTCAAGAAAGGATTGTTTAATGCATGGAAGAAATAGATAATGGTGTTGAAGGACTATCACTATGATTGGATGGATTACAATATTGATCTTAGACCTTCATCTTCCATGGAATTCCAATTGGGATGACATTAGTAAGAAGTGTTTTATAATTTTTTTTATTTTTTCATATTTTTGAATTTTTTATACTTGGGGGCATTGTTCTTGAAACTTTGATTTCTTTGTAAGTGCATGTTTAAAAAATTCACCACATAAAATCTCTATAATTTCAAAAACCATTATTGAGAGTGTTTTATCCATTTCTAGTAGTTCTAACCTAATGTTCTCCCCATTATACTCTTAATAATTCAATGCATAGCTTCATCATTGAAGGCAACCAGCTTTCATTTGCATGTGAGAAATAGTGGTCACRAGGTGGTTATTAGAACAACCAATTTACAACTTTGAAGGAAATGCATCCTAGGCATGTGTGTTAGGGGTTGAGCACCCTTGTTACAAATTCAACAAACCCTCCAAGAAATAATATTAAACTTCATTAAAGGTTAAAAGATGCTCAAAATAACATTGGAAAAGGTCTTTGCTACCAGTGTTCTTTCGTTGCTTGAGAGTGTTGATATTGTCTTTCTTCCACCTCACTATTTAGATTGATAGTGTTTCCCTATTGGTATTCCAACACCTCCGAAATCCTACGATTGGTTTTTTATGAAATAAGAAAAAAATGAGAAATCTTTCCTCATAGAAAATCCATTTGCGAACTTGAGGTTCCTCAGGAAAAAAATTGTTTCCCCACTCTTTGGATCATATTTCATCAACTTGCATAATCAATCATAAACTATGCAACAACCTTATCTCATCTTTTAACTATATGTATTGTTGGTATTTCCAACAATGTTTCTTTAGAAAACAAAATTTGAAGGTTTGTAAGCATAGAAAAAGAGTTAGGCAGGTAGGAAATTTGTTTGATTATTGTTGATATGTAATTCCTCAAGCATCTCAAGATTTTAAATAGGTCATGAGAGATTTTGTAAGTCAGTGAAATCATTGCTCACATTATGCTTAACAAGATTGGGGATAAGGCACAAACTCTATGGTATATATATTATTTCATTGAAGTTTATATCAAGTTCCTTCAAATTGGTTAAAAAACCCATAATTGTTGGGAGGCTCTTATATTGTTATAGTGAAACATTAGGACTTGTAATATTCCAAATTTTAAATGTGCTTCAATTCTCTTTCTTATATTTGAAGATCCTAGTCTTGAGGATTATATTCATCAAGCTTCATCAATCATAATACTTATTCCAGAAACATTATAAAAGGTATCTTAGGGACATAATATTCAAATATATTTGTGAAGTTGAAAGGTGAATGTTGAACTCTGTGCTTATGTGACACAACATTCACCTTGCAACTACATGACAAATTTATCACCTTTATGTCTACTACACAAGTGTTGATATAAAACTTATGTAATTGTTCTTCTCTCTTCTCTTTCCATATATCTCCATCATTTCCACATTGATTTGATTGTGTAACATTGATTACATTAGGTATCTATTACTAATATTATTCTCAAAGTATCGTATCAGTTTCATCAATGAACAAATATCAAATATGTTCTAGTGTGAAACCCTAAAGATAGAAATGTGATCCATCAGACATCCAAGTGTTGCTACAAAACATCCATAGATATTCCTGAAGTAACCATCTCCATACCCTCTGGCTTACTATGATTTTTCATGGAATTTCAATGGTGCTTTATGAAATGAGCATTATAAGATATTATTTAAGTATGTCCAACTACCAAACCTATTGATAAACCTTGATTTTTGTGTAAACAAAAAGATATACCTGATTTCTCCATCATCATTACATGGTTTGGGGATATTTTTCATGGGTGGAATAAAGGTATGTTACGTCAGATTAACTGAATTGATGGAGTATGGCGTACCCTTTTATATCTACAAAGATTGGATATGAATAGTCCAATATACAAAAAGTATGTGAAGATATGGCTTGACTGCAAATTATATACAACTAAAAGAAAATGATCAAAATAAAAGATCAACTATCTATATTGATCGAAGTCCAAAAGAAGCAGGGAATATTGCATGGTTTATAAATAGTGCACAACCCACGACCAAAAATACGAAACCCAATTGCGTATTTGAGGGGCATGAAAGAAGCAATGTATTCATATGTGCAATAAAATCAATAGCTATAGGGGAACATATATTGATTGATTACAATTTGAATCGAATAGATAGAGACATTGTTATTATGGGGGTGGTAGGTATACTAATTTACCCAACCTGTAAGCAATGACTCTTATATTTTATGATTTTCATTATGTTCTTTATGGTGTTAATCCATTTGGAGAGATTCGGTATGTTTACTTAGTGTGGCCTATTTTTGTTATCAACATTAACATTCCTCCTTGGATGTCAATAAAGAGAGAGGATTTCTCATACATTTGAAAATTTTCTTGTAGAGACCATAAAATACAACTTTTAATTCAATTAACATATATTTCCTTTCTCTATACATAAATCATTCATTGACATCCTATAAGCATACAAATTCTGCTGGAATTCAAATCTATTTACAGCATGAAAAGTAACTTAACATAATAAAACTTAATTACCTCTTCCTGATGCTAATTTCTTCGTTGACCTGGTTGTCTAGCCTGCTACTTTGCTGCTACCTGATGCGCTAACCAACTCTGCCCAAACCGTGTTTCCTCCCTGCCAGCTAGGAGCATCCTGTCCGGCTTCCTAGCTCCAGGATACCGTATGGATATCCTGGCCCCCGTGCCCAAAACCCCCAGCAAACCGATGCTCCCTACCTCTGGTTTACCAAAAACCCATAAAACAAACTCCGCACACCAGAAAATAATCACCTCCAACATACAGTCCTTTTCCCCTTCCAATAATTCTTCCTCCTCCTCCAAATGATCCCCTCTTCCTGAAAGACTCTTCCCGTCATATCCCTCCTTCACCGACCCTTTCCTCCTCATTAATTTCCTTATCCCTACATTCATTATCTTATCCTCTTAGTTAATGTCTTATCATATTATTTAATGTTTCTTATCCTTATATTTAATGTTTCTTATCCCCTCCGTATATGTAAATAATTTAATTAAACAAATTAAATTTATTAACCCTCTTAAATTTATTACCCATGTCATTGAATGTAATAGGTAATTAATTAATTAATTAATCAAAATTATAACAATTAATTAATTAATTAATATTTAATTGATATTATTATGCCAATCTTTGTTTAATTAAAACCATGTTAGGACAATTAATTACCTAATTAATTTGTACTTAATAATCCCTAAGCATATATTCAACTAGGGTTGTTACATTTCTCATGATAATGATCACGGTTCTAATTTTACTGTAATATGGAGGGATGATCATTGTAAATCAAAAGCGGCCTCATAATAGGTAAACAAACAACTTTTGAATTGCATTTAATGTGCATTTTATTTCTGTGGCGATCAGTTATTTTATTTGTTTACATAACATAATTATCATTTATTTTGTTGAATATGTAGTGGGTGGGGCATTATGCTGATAATGATTCTCTCGGTGAAAGGGATTTGTATGAATCCCCCGACCCTATGGTTTTAATTAAAAAAAAGATCAATAAAGAAAACATGGAACTAACTCACTTGTTAGATATTCTAGACCAAACTCCTAAGGGTGGAAAAATGATCAAAGAATTTATGACAAGGCTTAACACATATAAGGTAATAACCATAGTTTCAAGTGGTTTTAATTTTGTGTCATAATATCAATTATGAAAGATTTATTTTTAACTTTTACATTATCTAAACAAAAAAATGTTTTCTTTCTGATATAGAGATTTTTGGTTCCTGTTAACCCCGACATGCATGGTGTTGGTAGTAGTGGCGCTTCACAGACGCATATGGTCCTGAAGAAATCCCTTGTAACCCTTCCAGGACATGTCTATTCATATATACACCTTCCACACCATTAGGTGGGAGCCACAACATGCACCCCCAGGAAGCGACCACACAGGTAAGCTCTAGAAGTGGTGACGGAGATGAGGCTGATGATTTGGCCAACTATATGGTTTCTTTTCCTAAATAAAGATGTGTGACCAACACGTGGACCCTTAAGGGAACATTTATGGTCAAATGGGAAGGGCTTCCATTAAATCAAGTTAAAGTCCTAGGTATTTTTTAAAATTTTAATATTTTCATGTTCTCTATGTAGACAAATATAAATCATGTAAATTATTATTTTTAAATTAATAATCATATAATCTTTTTACGTGTAGGGAACAACGATTTTTATAGTTCCTTGGAGAACAAGGCATTGTTGATTTTTGGGCCCACCACACAGGAGAGGTGGAATTCGAATAATTCCCACCTCAAAAAAAAATTGATGGATTATCTTGAAAACCTTTTTGGTGTAGACACATTTAATAATACCTTGGCCATTGTCGTAGTTGGCCAATATTTAAAATATACACGAGAAACGTATAGTAAACACTTGAAACAAAATGATAGGTATGAGCATCCTCTGATGATTCGAGATAGGGAGTGGAAGACCCTCATTGAGGATGCAAAAGAGAAGAATTGATAGATGAAGGAAAACACCCTCTGGTCCCAGAAGGTAAATTACAATTTCAATTCAATACCTTCAATTTTTTTTAGATCTAAATAAAAGTATTGTATATATTAACATACTTGAAGCTTTTTATGATAGGTTGACTGACACTTCAAACGAAAAAAAATCAAGGCTTGCCAAATGTGTTCAGCATAGCCTAGGCTAGGGAAACTACTTGAAGTTGCAGTCATGAATTGTAAGTGCCCAAATATATTATTTGTATCGTCTTCAAACTTTTAGGTAATTGCATCCAATAACATTAAAAATACATACTCTTATGCAATTCAGGGTGATGAGTTTGGTACTAAAACCATGGAAGAAGACCTCCATTTTTTTTACAAGTATAGCTATAAAGTTGTAGTTGAACACTAGAAACGATTGGGGCAGATACCGAGAACCACTTTGTACGATAAGGTAAATAAAATTCAATCCATATTAACCTTTATTATTAATATAATAAAATCATGTTTGATATCATCAAGAAATTTAATGTGTTGCAACTTTGTTTTAATCAAGGGAGCAACACCGTCAACTAACCCACTAGTATTGGAGAGAAGTGTGTTGATAGAGGTTTGAAACCAAAAGATGGTTCTCCCATACAGTCCCATTAAAATGGGGTTCAACCCCATGATGGTTCTACAACCGAGGGACATGACGGTAATGCGGTTGTATTTTAATCATATACTTAATCATTTCATAGTTATACATTTTGTACTTCTATTTTTTTTTACTTATACATTTATGAATGTCTTTATAAAGTTTTTGGTCTCAATGGAAGAGAATGTTGTAATTGAGGGTCATACAATTGAAGAGGAGCATGTGGGGGAAGCTGTTCCAATGGTGTTGACCAATGCACTAGGTAAATAATGACATTGCGGGTGTTTTTTTTAATATCACTCAACTAGTTCAATGATATTTAAAAACTAGCCATCTAAAGTTTATATTTTTTTCTTTGTAGGTGATTCCTCATCACAATGGCCTTAATTATATTGTGAGTACCCTACAAATAGGCGTTCTCTATGTTTGGTATGTGTTATATTCTTTGCATGAGTAGTAGTGTCTGAGAATCTACGTCGAGGGCGTAGGGGGGTAGAGCCCCCCGCGCAGGGGTTCGGGGGCAGCGCCCCCGAAATTTTTTTTCTTACTGGGATGACATATTTTTGGGACCACATGATATTTAGGTGGTTTTTCAGCACACGGTTTTTTGCCGATGGTTTTCTATTTCCAGTTAAGGAATTAGGGTTTTGGACTAATCCAGGCCATTGGGTTAGGGTTTTGGATGCCACTGGCTCCTATATGTATATTGTATTATAAACAATGTAACACAATGTATGAATATAATATATGCTAGTTTTTCCGGTTTGGGTTTCCAGGGGAAAAATCTCTATGTAATGTTTGCATTTGCCATTGTATCTTTTCTATTGTTTTCTGAATATCTATTTACAGTAGACATTGTACAAGGTTAGAATTTACATTTGGTATCAGAGCTTTATTGCCTTCAGGGGGATGCCTTTGTCATCAAGGGTTTGGCTCGAGACTATGATAAGCCTTGTTACAATGGGAGATCTGCGGTATTGTTTTTCAGGTGAAAAGAAATGGCAAGCACTTCGAAGATGGAGATCGAGAAGTTTAATGGGAAAATCTTTGAGCTGTGGAAGCTCAAGATGGAAGATATTTTGGTGGATAGAGATCAGTGGATCGCGGTAGATCTAGGTATTGCACCTATAGGAACTTCTGCATATGACTGGAAAAAGATGGATAAGAAGGCAAAGAGCACAATTCGACTGTGTCTCTTCGATTCAATATTACTGAATGTGTTAGAGGAAGATACAACCAAGGATTTATGGGAAAATTTGGGGAAGTTGTATCAGTCTAAGTCCATGGTAAATAAAATATTCATGAGAAAGAAGTTGTATAACTTGAGGATGAGAGATGGAGACTCGGTGGCAGAGCATTTGAATGTCTTCAATACTGTGGTAAGTCAATTAGTATATGTTGATATTAAAATTTCAGATGAAGATAAATGTATCAGTTTGTTGTGTTCTTTACCAGACTCATGGGATAGTCTGGTTGTGGCC
>JZKD02S1640672.1:818536-847419 GCA_000966675.3 Picea glauca | reverse complement strand
AATCCATAGGGTTGTATAGGTTAACTATGAATACAGATAAAGATTCGGCATCATCCATAGAAAAATACAAGTACTTAAATCGCATGGATGAGGTACTCAAAACAATTTGCAGTCTTATTTCTCCCGATCTCCTTTTTCACATATCTTCCTTTAAGACTCCCAATGAAGCCTAGAAAACCTTGGAAGGGATATTTGGAAAATAGGATGAGATGAGGGTACACATGTTGGAGGTGGATTTTCTCCCATTGGATCCAAAAATCTTCGACAATATCCAAGATTTCTTTACAAAATTCAAGGATTTACTATCACAACTCAAAGCTTGTGGGGTTGATAAATCGGCGGAGGAGAAACAAATGGTTCTAACCATTCTCTCCAATATTGGTCCTGAATTCTTTGTATTCATATCCAAATTTCATACTTTCGGATTCACCTCTAGAGCCACGTGGAATATGCCTTCTCTTGAGTGCTTTATCGAATCCCTTACACAAGAGAAAACCAAGCTCATCAACATGGGCGCAATCAAAGGCCCAAGGGCGCATGCACTCACTGTGCATGATGGAAGCCACAAATATAACAAATCTAAATATAAAGATAAGAGGAAATATCATGCATAAATGAAGAAGGAAGGGTACACAAAACCCTTCACCGATGCTTGTGGATCCAAAGGAGAAAAGGGAAGAAAAGGAGAGAAATGCACATACTGTCACAAAGGATTCCATTCGGAATCCGCATGCATGAAAAAAATATATATATCTGATGTATCAAATACTTCAATAAAACAACCTTGGAGATTGCATCCCCGAGGGTGCAAAGAAGAAGAAGCCAGAAGATCTGAATTCCAAGAAAGTCAATTCTAGCCATGCCTTGATTGCCATCAACTCCTCTCCCAATGCTTGGATCATAGATTCAGGAGCATCACATCACACAGATACCTCAGACATAGTCTATTCTTCATTGGATGAATGCAAAGGTCCTCTTATTCTTATGGGGGACAACTCTTCTATCAAAGTCACCGGAAAAGGAAGGATTGAACTCACCAATGGAAGCTTCGAGAACGTGTTGCATGTTCCCAAACTTTCTATCAACCTTCTCTCCGTATATCAGATGAAAAATTATGCCACCAGAAATAAAGTCATATTCACACCAAATGTCGTGGACATCTACGACATGAAAACCAACTCTAGGGTTGCTACCAGTGAGGTAAATCATCAGTCTAGATTGTATACATTTTTTGAATTCATTGAACCTGATTATGCTTTACTGCTTACTCATGCTGATGAAAGTAGTAGGATGTGGCATGAAAGGTTTGGAAATTTGAATTTCAGATACATGCAACAACTTATCAAGCACAAATTAGTTTATGGTCTACCAGACATCCATTTCTCCAAGGGATTATGTGAGGGATGTGTTCTCGGAAAACACCCTCAAGAGAAATTTGACAAAGGAAAGTCTCAGCAAGCTTCCACACCTTTAGATATGATCCACAGTGACCTTATGGGTCCTTTTCTGTATCCATCCATCAACAAAGTGGGTTTTGTTCTCATTTTTGTTGATTATTTCTCATGTTTTACTTGGATCTACTTTCTCAGGCAAAAATCTAAGGTCTTTCAACACCTCAAAGATTTCAAAGCCTTAGTTGAGACACAGTCCAGAAAGAAGATCAAAGTCCTCTGAAATGATAACATGGGAGAGTATGTGAATCATGATATCCACAATATTTTCCATGAGACAGGGATTCAGTTGCAGCATACAGTTCCCTATATTTTGCAACAAAATGGAGTTGTTGAGCGGAAAAACCGATCTCTAAAGGAGATGGCATCTTGCATGTTGCATGCAAATTCACTACCACATAGACTATGGGCTGAAGCACTTAACTATGCAAAATACATCCAAAACATATCTCCCCATAGATTTGTCAAGGATAATAACCCCCTACGAGGCTTGGAGAGGCTTCAAACCTGAAGTGACCCACTTTCACATTTTTGGTTCTCGTGCATGGACCCAGATTCCCTCTAAAAAGAGGAAGGAACTTTATCTATAGAGAACTAAGTTCATTTTTGTTGGATACCCTGATGGTGTGAAGGGATATCGTCTTATTGATATTTCCTCTGACTGGCTCATCATTGAGCGTAGTGTCCAATTTGAGGAATGTGTCTCGCAAGTACCTCAGCAGTTGCATGCAGACACCTTCACTCTTCCACTTATCCAAGATGATGATCATGCACATGTTGACTCTTCTTTAGATGAGATTTATGATTAAAAGTACTTAGATGATTCATATTTAGATTCAGAGTCAGTATAGTCGAATGCAGATTCAAAGAATCTAGATGTAGTTGCAGAGCCAGAGAAAAGGCCCAAGTGGGCACAAACTATTCTTCAAGATGCAAGGGATATCGTCAGTGATCCAACCGATACAAGGAGGACTCGATCTGATTTCAAGGAGACTCTTGTTGCACTCACTGCCACTGAACCATTGCCTTCAAGGCATATTTTCTTGGTTCAGTCTTCAAATCCACAGTCTTATGGTGAGGCTATTGGAAATCCCTTTTGGGAATCTTCCATGCAAGAGGAGTACAAATCCCTCCTCAAGAACTAGACTTGGGATCTGGTTCTCCTTCCTTCTGGGAGGAAACTTTTCAGATGCATATGGGTCTACCAGACCAAGAGCACAAGAGATGGATAGATCAACATATACAAATCCAGGCTTGTTGCCAAAGGATTTCAATAAGTTCATGGTATTGACTATGATGAGACCTTCGATCCAGTAGCGAAGATGGATTACATACGATTGGCACTTGCCATTGCGGTAGACAAGGGATGGGTAGTCCATCATATAGATGTGAAGAATGCATTTCTTCACGTTGATCTCTCTGAGGATATCTACATGGAGCAACCCCATAGATTTATGCGAGACTCATGTTTGGTCTGTCGACTGAAGAAGTCACTTTATGGCCTCAAGAAGGCTCCGATGGCATGGTATGCCAAGATGGATTCCTACCTATTGTCACATAACTTTGTATGTTGTAAATCAAACCTGAATGTATACATGCTCAGGACGACTGATTCACTTCTACTTTTAGTTATGTATGTCGATGATTTGATGATCATCGGGTGCTTGAATTCAACGATTGTTGTAGTCAATAGGATTCTACATGACAATTTTTTGATGATAGACATGGGTTCACTACACTTCTTCCTTAGAATCGAGATCAGTCAAGATACATCAGGCATCAAACTGTCTCAAGCCAAGTAAGCACGAGATCTCCTTGAGAGATTTCACATGATAGATTGCAAGTCTTCTCTAACTCCTTTCCTATAAGGACTCAAGATTGAGGATGGAGGGGAGACTCCACTGGTTGAAAGCACACTATACAGACAACTAGTGGGGAGCTTGTTTTATCTCACACACTCCAGACCAGACCTCTCCTATGTAGTTGGTGCAGTTTCCAAGTTCATGCAGGAGCCGTATGAGCTACATTGGAAGGTTGCAAAGTGTATCCTTCGATATGTACAGGGCACCATCACCTTTGGGATCCATTATGCAGGAGATTCTACATTATATCTCATTGGGTTTACTAATTCTGACTGGGATGGCGATATCATTGATCGCAAATCCACATCTAGTTACTCACCGAGTCTTGGTTCCGAGCCTATATTTTTGTAGAGCAAGAAGCAAGCTTCCATTTCTCTATATTTAGCTGAGGCATAGTATAGAGGGTCAGTCAACATAACCATTCAAGCTATGTGCCTAAAACATTTTCTCACTGAGTTCGGCATTCAGTTTCATTGGTTGATCGTCATCTGGTGTGACAACCAGAGCACTCTGAAGTTCTGCAAAGATCCACTTCAGAGGCAGAGAATGAAGCGCATCGAGATCCACATTCACTACATCTGGGAATTAGTACACAAGGGATCATCGACTTACAATCTTGTCCTTCAGCAGAACAGACGACAAACATTTTCACCAAGACCTTCACTAAACAAAAATTCCATTCTCTGCGAGGTCGTCTTGGAGTGAAAGACACAGTTTCCTAGCAACTGTAGTTCTTCTTTTTACATACATTGTACCTTGAGGGGGGGTTTTCCCATGAGTTTTTCCCTCTTTCCTCACTTTATTTTTAGTGTATCTTTTGTACTTGGGCACCTAACATGGCCTCATTGTCGGGACCCAATCTTTATTTTCACCATAGTGATGTTCAGGGGGGTGTTGGAGTTACTTCACACACACCTAGGATTTATTTTTCCTAAGGTTATTCCTTGTTTATTAGTCATAATTAGTCATTATCCAGTCTCCTTTATTTTAAGGGAGAATATTCCACTTGAAGAATATTCTCTTTCAGTTGACACTTCAGTTTGACTAGTTGAGTTGAGTTTAGATGTTGCATTGGGATCATCACCATGCTAATTCGACCTTGCCTTGGTATCATCACCAGAGTGGCACATTAGCCTTGATTCCTTGAGTTAACTCCTCACTACTCTTTGTTCAGTCAGTTAACTGAAGACTAGTTGACTAGTTAACTCAACTAGGTGGCAGTTCCCTCCTGTAATTTCTTGAGAGACTAGAATAGGTGGCAGTTCACTCCTGTAACTACTGGTGTGTGTCCAAATCACTCTAGATCACCACTATGGCTCATTGGTTCACCTCAAGTCAAACTCATTGAGTTGTATAGAGTATATGATGTGTAGATTATTCATTATTCACAATGGTTAATGAGAATTCTTCAATTATTTCTCTCCTTCTTCTTCTTTCTCCAATTCTCTTTGCAAATGTGTGTATTATTGTTTAGCTAGATCTATTCTATGCAAGTTCAACACATTTACAATCACATCGGTCCACCGTGAAATAGATGGATCACGTAGTCCATGTGGAGTAATCTCTACTCTAGGGCTCAAGCTTGGAACCCGCTCAAAGAAAAAACTACAAATATTAGATGCAAATATGAAATTTCTCTTTTTCCCTTGTTTGTAATCCATCAACTAGCTCTTCATGTTAGCCAGTAGTGAGGTACACCAATCATAAATAGTGGGTCTTAAACATTCCACTGCATAAAACATGAGTGGACTTAATTCTTGGTGCAATGAGGCCGACCCCAAAATCCATTTAAGTATAAGCACAATGATATTTAAACTCAGGTTCTTGATCACCCTAATTGGGAGATGGATCCCTACTTTATATGTTCCTACAACACAATGGGTGGCAATTTACTCCTCCATATTCATACCACCCCTAGCCCCTTGAGCCTTAAGATTCACTACCTCACACCGACGAGACAATCCTGTGATAAAATATATATCGTTGACTTCAATCCTCAATGGTATCTCATCAAGGTTGAAGGACTGTGTCTTTGGATCCCAGTAGTTTACTCGAAACTATAGTAACCTCACTTGATCCCTCATTCCCTTGARAGCCAAAAATTTATAAATGCCATGTATTTTTAAATATTTTTGGGCCTTTGTATCCCTTCCCACTGCTGAATCTATCTCTTCATGCTCCCTCTCCCTCCATTCAATCACCATCATGTAAAGGAAAAGCCATTTTTTGAGTTAAAACCTTTAAAAAATGTGTTCACAGACYTGTACGTGGGCTAACTTGGTAACAGTCATGTATAGGGTTTCATATACATGGGTAAGATTCGATTTTCCTATGTATATGTGGTCGTATATGCGACATGATGAATTGTCACCCGTGTATGCCCTAATTTTCATATTGCTCCCTCTAATAATTAAAAAATATGGCCTAAAATTGAAATTGAAATAGAGGGGATGTGCACTTACTTGGTCTAGACAGTTTATGATTTCGTTGATCATAGCTCCTGCAATCTACACTTGAATATCATGGGAAAAATGGCCTAAAATGAACTTTGTGGGTGAAAAAACTCAAATGGTATGGTAAAATGGTCTATTTTTACTATTAGTATAAAGTGTTTTACCCACTTCATGTAGTTTTTTCTAATTTTTTACCTTGTGGACTAATAGTGCAGTGGAAAGAATTGGGTTTTGGTGGTTTTGTCTAGGATTTTTTGTGGTTTCCAACATCATATCACCCATTCATTCCTTTGACTGGTATAGTCTTTCACCGATATATAGGATAGGTTGTCACTTCGTTTTGCATTCTTACATCATCCTATGACCATGATCCATATGCCCTAGGTATGAACCCATATATTAGCGACACATAACCTTCTTACCGCTATTAGAAGTGTCATTATTAAGTCGTAGAGGCTTACCAAAAATGGTGTTGGACAAGTTAAGCAACTGAGAGGGGCGGTGAATCCATTGTATACACAATTATTGCTTTTATTTCTTTAATACATATTACTTCTTTAATGCATATTAAAATCTAATAAATATATTGTCTCAGTGATAATGAATTAGTAACCATCAATCACATGAAATGTACAGAGACACAAAATATTAATGAGGAAACCCGTAAAGGGAAAAACCTCTTCTTCTTGTGGATGTAAATAAAGCAATCTATTTTAGTTACATCAAAGTTTGTCTGAGAAACTACTCGGATGAGGTTACTACCTCTTTATCTTCAACACTTATTGAAAGACAACTTCTACTGCCTGAATGGAAGATTCAACTTGCAATGAGATTGTTAGTATCCCTAGATCCTCCCTTCCTCCCTTTAGTACTGGCTTCAACCTGAAGTCATGTATGTTGGTAATATTTGGATGTAGGAATAGAATAGTTGGTAAGTGGATTCCATAGAATTCCCTTTCACAGTAGATCGGAACCCATCCTTTATATCACATACGCTCCAAGAGGAATACACCCAAGTGAGATTAATTTCTTCCCCAAATCAGAGAATGGAACTACCCATACAATCTCAATCTCCAATACTAATATTTGATCCCATGCACTGTGTAAAATTTATCTAGAATTAATGCAGACCACACCCAGCAAGGAAAATCTGTCTAGAAGGTATTTGACCCAACATATAAGTGTTTTTTATTTTGGTATAAATTGGAACTCTTTCATCTACAATTCATCCTCAAGAAAGGTTATTTGTTGCTAAGAAAGATGCTCATCTCATGAGGAGTACTCACTCGACATATAAGGATTTCTCCCAGGGTAAATAACTTTCCCAACATTTAATAATTTATGTCCAAATAAAGTAGCTGACCACAAGGATGTTCTTGTTTCCTAGGTAAGAGGAAACTTGGGTTCTTAGCAGCAGAGTATGATTTTAGTTCCACCTCATTTATGCCCAAATCATAGAATTGAGGGTAGTGATAGACTCCACAACTTTCCAATGAGAAACTTGACCTCCCCTTACAAACTCATCCCACAAGACATATATGCGCCTGCTGTTAGGAGGGACTCTCCATAATTCATTCGATTCAAAATCCAATGGGGAACTCTTCTCCTCATTAGACTACATTGATAAGTAATCGTTCCCTCAATAAAAAATCGAATCCCTCTTTCAATAGAATGTGGTCTACAACACTAAACTTTTTATTTTATTTTTCCTATTCAAATTGTTAATCAACAAAGAGTTCTAGTTCTTTTACTCTGCATTCATCTCTCTCTTACCAAGATCATAAATTTCATCAAGAATTTTTTATGTTAGTTACTGTAACTGTCAATGTTAACTTTTGTCTTACTTATCATAAAATTCTAATTCCTCTTATCTTTTATTCAAATCTTATTAACGAGCAAACTTACTTAACATATGATCTTTGGTGATATAACTGATAGTGCACTTTTCCTTTCACTTTTAACTAAGCCTTTGACCACTTGTTCATTGGGTTAATTGAGTTGTGAGTCCAATAACAATTTAAACTAATGAAAATCAAACTCTTACTTGTAAATGCAATAATGAGAAGTTTGACATCAATGACAATAATTCCCATTCACTCTGTTCAATCTGGCCAACACATGGGTGTCCTAGTTAGAACCTTTGTGCTATTTGGTTCCCATGAAATGTTATTCCATAGGATTGGGAGTTCCTTAGAGTTTCAATATGATTTTTAGTTTGAACCCCATATTCTTAATCACAAGCATTCTAACCATTACCTATGGGAGTCCCCCCAAGTCTTGGTTAATCTCTTTTTCGACTCTCTAAAAACTAAAAATATTGTTGAGTGAAATTGCCTCTTTCACACTCGTTAAATGGATTTGAAAGGACATCTATTTGGTGTAATCCTAACCCTTTTTCAGACCAACTATACTACTTACTAAAAAGGAATACTCTAGTCACCATTGGCTAGAATATTTCTCATGGGTATTATTTTATACTTTTTCAGGTCTAGGGCACTAAATCTATGAAAAAGGACATTGTTTGGAGTTAAGTTGTAATCACATATCATCATCCTTATTGTAGTATTGAGCCTATTTCCGGTTCCTTCTTTCTCATTATATGCCTCTTACCTCAACTATTTGCATCACTAGCCCTTTTTATATCCTTTGCAGCTTGACACCATGTACCCTAAGAGGAAACATTCCCCAGTGTGTCCATACCCTGCATGAACTTCCTTGCATTGATAATAGGTATGTTCCAATGTTTGAATCTAGTTGATTACTCGCGACACTCATTTCCTCTCCTGTATCATATCATTTATTTTCTTATGAAAAAACAAACAAATATGGGCAGGAAAACAATATTATCTCATATCACCAGCAGTCGTGACTCCTTTGAACATAGCACAAAATTTTGAGTCCATTGTCATCCAAAATTTGGTTTTAGCATGACCTTAGGAAGATAAGCTTGTTACTTAGAATTTACTCCTTCGACTGGTTATTCTTCCAATCCCTATGGAGAGTTTGTTGATGCCTCTTGCATCGAAATTTTTTATCATCAAGTCTATGTTGCATGAGTTATCCATATGTCTCATGATCTTGTTCAAAGGATGTCTATAATCCTATGTCGACCATTTCTCGTAACTGTTGACTTTGCATGTCAGCCATACCCTCAGTGTATCTCAGATTCGCATGAAGTTGTAGTCCTACCATGTACTCTGGTATTACTTTCACTATGGTTAGGTAACCTTGAACCTAAAAATTGGCATCTCCTCATTGGTCACTGACTAGGGGGTTTCCCTTGTGTTCAATGAAAAGAAATATATTCACACATTCGGATTCTTGCAGTTCCTTGGATTCCATTATCCTTATTGGTGGTTTCCTCGCCTTTGTCAATAGTATTTCTTATTGGCTAATATTTAGAGGTTATCTTTCATGCACTACTTTCATATGGTGCATACAAGAGATGCACAGGGTCGTTGGTTCATGAACATCATATTCATCCAATCTCCTCCTAATCATCAAGATATTTCTTTGTACCTCATGTTGACTGATGAGAGATACCCTAATGATCTCCTTTCAGTGGGTCTTCTTCCATCGAATTCATATCATATATTCTGGAAATGAGACATAGAGTCCTATGAGTACCTAGAGGCTTGCAGTCATCAGTGGAAGGTTCTCCTACCATAGACAGTTGGGAATACATCAATGTCTTCTAATCGATGGGTTCCTCAATTGTTCGACTTCAACACCCTTATTCACACTTGTAGCGTTCCTTGATACCTACTTTCATTATCAGTAGGTTGTCTCACATTTATTAATGGTATACCTTAATGACCGGTAATCAAATGAAGTCTCATTGTGTTTGACCTCAACTCCTCTATTCACATTATGTAGAATTGCACCTTCAGAGGATAATGTAGAAGACCTCAAGTTTACAGTAGTAACATTCCTAATCTTTTGTTATCTTTCATTGGACCAGTACTTATATGACTTTAGTGATCATGGGAGATGATATTGTACTCCATTGTATATGGATATCTTCCTATTGATTTTGAGAGTTGATTCCACTATGCCTAGTGTGTGACTATGACAACCTATGGTACTTTGTATTTCTTATTCATGGCCATGAACAACTATTTGATATCTTTCCACATGGATCTACAGTGTAATTCAGATTGGTAGCCATGCGTACTAAGTCATTATGGATTGTAATATTTTCATGAGTAACTAGCACTTCCAGTTGAGTCTCCATTACTCCACTTCTAGGAATTATAATGTATTTTGTCCATCGTAGATACTCCTATGAACTTAGACATTAGGGGGCATCTGTTATAGCACTTTTCTCCTCACCCAATGCAATTTTCTTGGATTGCCTTTCCATTTCCCTATGCAAACTTGAAGTCCCATTTTGTACCTTCTAGATCCAAAAAGAATATTTTCCCACATATACATGCCCTATTAGCTAGACAATATGTGTATACACAAGTTTCACCACTACAGGCCGCGTACATCGGGTTTGGTGCTCAAAATTAAAAATTGTGTTGGGTTTCCATGCCATGTCACGAGATCCATGATCCTTGACCTTCCATATAATAGAAACAATCTGAATCGACCCATCATTTCCATTTGAATAAATTGACCCATATCCAAGCCTTGAGGGATTCAACAATTCAACGTTGAGAGCAAAGACACTCTGGAGAAATTTCACTTCATATTGAGTCTGCATCACTTTGTCCTTGAAATTATGAACCCCTTATTCAACCCCCAATCTCTTCCTTATTTGTGATGGAGAACCTCATTGTCTCATTTATATGAGATTTCCTTTGGTGGAGGATTGAAGTGGTGGAGGCCCAGCTAGAGGAACTTAGTTTCTCGGTTCCGATGTGTATCATTACAGAAGTTTTTCACCTATATACTTCTACTGATTATTTTAATAGAAATACTCTTTTCTTGTCCAATTGATATCTTGAAAATATTCTAATTATTATTCCATGGACGTATTTGTCATGTATGTTAATGTATTATGCTAATCTATATGATAACACTATATATTGTCACCATATTCTCATGTATCTTGGTTGTTGAGAAAAAGTTGCAGTTATAAATATTTGAGTTGCATTCTCAACGATGGTCTTCATCAAATGTCCGGACGAGGTAGGATCTTGGCCTTGTCTTGTTAGAATTTCATTTATATAGCATACTTGCTATTAGATTTGATTTACCCCATACCATAGAGATATTTTCCTCATAAAAAACTAGACAATAAGAAACATGAGACGTGTTGGCTTCCTGATCTTTGTATGTTTTGGGATATTGATCTATAGATAAATTTACACCTACATGTATAGGGACCTTGATTGATTTATATTCTTGCATATTAAACCTATGCAATATCGTTTGAATATGTTTCCTCTAATTCAACCATAGCTTCCTATTTTCTTGACCTATTTTAATTTCCATGCCCAAAATAAAATTTGCAACACCAATATATTTCATCAAATTTAGAAAACAACTGATTTTTTACCTCCTTGATGATTTCATTTTTGTTTACAATAAGAAACATTATCATTAACATACATAAACACATAAATAAAATGATCACCAATTAATTCTAAATAAAACGACTCCACAAGTGGATACCTGGTTACATTTGATTTTCTTTATTATATGCATTTATAAATATCAAAATTACTTGATTTGATGGAAAATACTTTGCTAGAGTAGAGGCACACTCATGCTAGAACCAATGGCAGGTGGGGATATCTATTTAGAAGGAAGGGGACTAAAGTGTTAGGATAAAAAGGAACAGACTTTCAAGTAAGGGAGGAATAGTGGGGGAGAGATCACGGTTCAAGTCTCGAGCAATAGATGGCTGGGAGAGAAAAGAATTGATCGAGAGTAACCAATATCACTAGCCCCATAAAAAAATATACTAAACTCGTTGATTGAATGCACGTAAGGTTATTCCATCCATTACATCCAACTTTCCCCTCATCCTTATTCTCTATCTTTTTCTTCTTCCTTGGTACTTTGTCCCTTGCTCCTCCACGTGCTTCTCCCTATCTGGCTTGTTTTCGTTCTGGATTTTTTCCACTTAAATCTCAAGGGTCGAAGCTTTAGTCAAGTTGAAGTGGGATAATTGCAAAGGTTAAGATCTTCATCTGGTAACAGGTTCAAAGTGAAGGGCTAAAGGCATCTATTTCACTTTTGTACCTGGCATCTGTTTATAGGAAAAAGGCTAATTCCATCCTTCTGTGGAATTCACTCACCTGTGTAGAGGATAGGTAATAGCTGCTAGCTGAGAATTAAGTAACATAGATGTGTTGTAATAGGTAATGGTATAATAGAAAAAACAAGTACAACATAAACTCTAAGCTCTTGTATAGGGGAAATGACTAGAACCATTAGCATTACTTAAGCTAGTATCACTTTTATTACTCACATGGTCATACAAGCTCACTACGATAGCCTCTCTATATGGGATATGACTTCAAGTGTTATTCTTAAGCTCTACCTTATATCGTGATGGCCTTTCGGGTATCCTGTCGATTGTTATGAGTTGTTGGGTATTGTCAATAGTGTTCAGTTTTTGGCTCGTCTCTATTGATTATGTTGACAGTGTTGTTGGTTGTGATATTTAGTCACTACATTGGTTATTATGACAATCAAATTGATAAACTCAGCATGGTAATTTGGTTGATTAGAGAAATGGATTGAATGCACAGTCATTGTCTCTTACATTGTAATTTTTGAATGGTAAACCCAGCTTTAGTTTACAATTGATTAATGCACAACGGTGCTTCATGCGTGGTGCGTGGGTATGTGTGGCATTCCTACATCATGATAGGTTGAGTGATAATTGTTGTGACTGTGTGTTTTAAATTTTCGAATGGGAATATTGAAATTGTGGTAATCATGGCATGGGTATCCACTTTATATGTTATGGATATTATATTGATCACGCCATCAGAGAGGGTCACAAGTTTTTTTTTTAAAATATGGGTTCGTTGCAAATTTGATCAATTTATGAGATGGGATCGGGCCTACTATTGCTACCTCGTTATATTGATTGATAACCCAACATTGTGGACGTTTAGATTCATAGTAGTTGGAGTTGTACAGTCACTCTGAGTTTTATCGAATGTTCTGTATGAGTTAAATGGTGATTGTTGTCTGTGTGTTTAAATGGAAAGTAAGGATCCTTGCAATTAAAATATTGATGGTTGTATTTGGTTGTTTGTTATGTACATTGATGAATATCATGCATCATAGCAGAGATAGAAATAGGTGTTGTGACATATGGTCTCATTACAATTTAATTGTTGGACAAAATTGATGGATGAAATCGGGCATGAATTTTTTGTCTGTGTTTGATTAATGAAATAAATCATGGAAGGTGGTTGATTTTTTATGCTGAACGGAGTGGAAATAAGTGATTGTGTGTTCATTTGGAAATTATTTTAAAAAAATAAGTGGACAAATGAGAAGGAACAAAATTCTTTTACAGGTTGTTGTGGAATGCATGTTCTCTTGTGATGCAATCCCCCCTTTTCTCCTAAGGGTTGCGCGACCTACTGGTTTAGGATAGATCAAGAAAATGAGTCTGATTGACTCTCTGGGTCTCTGCTAGACCCCAAACCCACTTACACAGGTCCTTTCTCCAAAGACGCAGGCTGCATGAGACCTCCGGGCCCTCTCCTGAGTGTCGTTCAATCCTCAATGCCAAACGGGTGCTAGCTCTCCTCTGGCTAAGCCCTTTCCTTCACATGACCATGCTATGACCACTCACCTGGTCAAAAGGTGCATCACGACTTCACGTATCAGGTCTTCGCATGCGAGTCACCCCGACTCTCCTGACATACGAAACCCTAAAATACCAATATTTCAGAGTGCCAAATAAATGGTCCACAATCCCCACGATCCAACGGTCCATATCTACTTTTCGCCTATCGGGACTTCACGTTTTTTGAAGTTGGAGGACCACTCACCTCCCTTCTCTTGATATCTGAACTCCCAATGTCAACCTGGGCAACTAATGGTCCATATTTCTCCTTGATCCGACAGATCAGATCAAATCATGATTTCGTGATTCGCAAGTTCTTACAACTCTGCCTTTCACTTCTTTGAGTAACGAGTTAGTGAAATGTTGAACTCTCGCCACGTGTCCCCCTTGATGGACGGTTCTGCTGATTTCGGAATTTTGCAACCTCGCTTCCCTTGTGTACTTTCAAATCTTATCAATAGTGCACTTTACCTTGATCGGGCAGCTATGATTCTTCTATGCTCAGACCCAACGACTAAGATCTTTCCTCCTCTGCGCTTGCTCCTCATTGTCTAGAATTTGATCGGATGATCTAGATCTTCCCCCTTGGAATTCTGTTTTCTTTAGACTTAGAATATTTTTGAAGGATTCAAAGGCCTCAACCTTTTATCCTTCTTGCGATTTCATTTCTTGGATCTCGTTAACACTTATGAAAAGTGTTATTCCTTCTGAGCTTGGTATTGTGAATACTTCGACTTCCCGTGAACTCCTAGCATTTTAGGGATTTCAATAACTCATATCTGAAGGATTTCCAGAAGAGAAACTCTTCTCTCCCTCTTGGTTTTCTCCTTTTTTGGTTATTCGACTTCTCGCAAAGTACCTCTGACAATTAGTTGAATATCGGATATGTGCACTCCTTACACCAGATCTTTATGCAAGGTTCAAATTCTTGCAAATGAATGTGCACGCCTTGCACCAGTCTCTTTGCACTCCTTGCAAAGGGAAAGTTTCATGCTATCTCTTCTGAGATTCGGAACCGAAACAAATTCTATCAACGCACTCCTTGCATTATGGGTGCACACCTTTCACCACTGAATAGAAGAGAAACAATCGAAACTTATCCTAACATTCATAGTCCCATATATTCATAACGGACTTCATTCATTCATTCATGAAAAAAAAATAACAAAGAATTGAAAAACAATGTCCATATCATACATTGGGTCAATAATTCCTCTGTTATATTCATAAGTGAAAATGGTTACAACTGTAAATGAACAACAAAAATTGAAACTCTGAAATATCCTACTAACTTGCAGTTCTATAATTTGCAGCGATCTACCCTCGAGCCAACCTCATTTGGGTGTACAAAACCTCTATTTATCTTAGAGAGATCTTAGGTTTTCCCTTAGATACTTGTCTACATTACAAACTATCCTATGACTATTTTGGCGTAGTCACATCCCAGAGCCAGAGTGGAAACTCCCACTTCTTCATTCGTGATTACTCAAATGTGGCTCCAAAGATTATTCCGGCGTTGAGTTAAGGCATACCTCAAAATGTCTAATACAACTACTAGCATTGATCTCCCGTATAGATTCCCAGACGTTGATGGTTCTTTCTTCGCATGATTGACAACGATGCTCCTTCATCATGCTCCCCTTGACAAAAATTCATGAACTCCTGTCCATGATCTCTTGCACCGAATTTCCATCCTTCTGTATATCAACTTCATTTTTCCAAATGGAATCTTCTATTGGGTGTCCCTTCCACTTGACCAGATATTCACAATAGGTCTTCCTCTTGGTCTTTTTGCCAATCCTCTAATCAACATTCTTCTCCATCTGTGTTTTTTCTGCTATAGGCATTTGTTTCTCCCATCGGCCCTTCTCTCGATCTTTTGATCCCTCGATGTCATATTCCCTGTAAGGATACATGTCTGAAACATTGAATATGGGCGATATGCCCACATCATCCGACAGCTCAATCTCATAGGCGTTTGCATAAAACTTCCTCAATATTTTACATGGCCCTATCTTCTTCATTTTTAACTTGTTATATGTTCCTCTAGGGAACGTTTCTTTCCTGAGATGTGCCAGAACCTGATATCCTAATTCAAACTAAATATATCTGCAATGTTGATCAGCTCTACGTTTGTACTCCTACTTAGAACTCTGCAATTATCCTTTGTTGATCTATCTATGGAGCTTATGCATTTCTTCAGCAAAATATTTTTCTCCCATGATTCTGATATCACTTTGTTCCAAGTCTCTCAACTCAAATACTCACCTTGGTTGCATTCCATACAATATTTGGAATGGGATCTTTCCAGTGCTCTTATTTCGTGAGTCATTATATACAAATTCTTCTTGTGACAAAATCTAATCCCACTAGTTTTGATGCTTAGTGACCAGACTCCTCAATAAGTTTCCAAACTTTTGTTCACCACCTCAGTCTTTCCATCTGTCTAAGGGTGATAGGATGAGCTGAAGGAAAAATCGATCCCCAAATTCTTCCATAATGTTCTCCAAAAGTGACTAACAAATTTTTTGTCTCTGTCTGAGACAATTCTTCTGGGTAGGACGTGATGTCTTACAACTTCCTTGAAAAACAGATTTGTAGCATGCATTGCATCATTGGTCTTCTGGCATGGGATAAAATGTGCCATATTTAAAAATCTATCCACCACCACAAATATGGAATCAAATCCTCTTTGCGTTCTTGGCAATCCAAACATGAAATCCATGCTTATTGCATCCCAAGGCCTCTTTGGCATTGGCAATGGTTGATACAATCCAGTGTTCTGACTTTTCCCTTTTGCATGTTGGCAGATTCTACATTTGTTCAAAAACTTTATCACTTTTGTTCTCATACTTGGCCAATAGTATGAACTACTCAACTATGCAAACATTTTATCATGTATGAAATGTCCAGCGAATCCTCCAATATGCTTTTACTTCAAAAGTTTATCCCTCATTGAGCATTTTGGTATGCACAATTGATTTCCCTTGAACAACAATCCCTATTGAATCATGTACTATGTCCACTAGTTTATGTCTCTCATCACAATATTTTCACATTCTTCATATGCTTCCTTGAAATCTGTATCATCACAATATATGTCCTTAAGGTGTTCAAAACCCAAGGTCTTCAACTAAAACTCTTGCAGAATCAAACATCTCATGCTTAATGCGTTAGAAACTTTGTTAGCATTTATGACAAAAGCAAAATTCTGCATAAACTCAACCCATTTTGCATGCTTGTGATTCAATTGTTCCTGCCTAGTTATGAATTGTAAAGCTTGGTTATCGCTATACAAGAGAAATTCCCATGGCACAAGGTAATGTATCCATTTCTTCAAGGATTGAATTATGGAATAAAACTCCTTATCATACGTGGAGTATTTTATCTTGGTCTCATTTAGTATCTCGCTGAAATAGGCAACAGGTCTGTTATCTTGGCTCAAAACTGATCCAATTGCAACTCCACTTGCATCACATCTCACCTAAAATGTCTTTTCAAAACGTAGCAAGACCATAATTGGTCATTCTATTATTTTCTCCTTCAGTATATTCAATCTCCTCTCGACCTCCTCTGGCCATTTAAAAGACTTATGCTTCTTCTTTATTATATCCATCATTGGTGCACAAATTCCACTGAAGTATTTGATGAACTGCCTATAGAATCTCACTAATCCATGGAAGCTTCTTACTTCAAACATGCTCCTTGGTGATGACCATTCTTTGATTTCTTTCAGCTTCTCAGGATCCATCTTTAGTTCATTTGAAGAGATAAAAAAACCCAAGTAGATGAGTTATGTCTTCATAAAAGAGGACTTCTTTATATTTATCAACATATTCTCTTGGTTTAGCCTCCTCATCACAAATGCCAGGTGCCTCAAATGCTCCTCTTTAGTCCTGCTAAAGATCAGTATATCATCCAGATATACAACCACAAAATCTCCAATGCAATCTTTCAGTATTTCATTCATTAGCGTCATAAAAGTACTTGGGGAATTGGTTAAGACAAATGGTATAACAAGCCACTCATAAAAACCTTCATTTGTATTAAAGGTTGTTTTCCACTCATCAACTTCCCTCGTTCTAATCTGGTGATATCCACTTTTCAAATCTTTTTAGAAAATAAATTTTCTCCACTTAAACAGTCCATTAAGTCATCCATTCTTGGTAAAGGAAATCTATACCTGATGGTAATCTTGTTAATGGATCTTGAGTCTATACACATTCTCCATCCTCCATCTTTCTTTGGACTCAACACATTTGGTACTGCACATGGACTCAAGCTCTCTCTAGCCAAACCCTTGTCTAACAATTCTTGGAATTGGTTCTTCACTTCCTCATTCTCTCGATGTGTCAATCTATATACTTCTTTGTTCGACAGACTTTCTCCTAGTATCAAGTCAATGTGATGGCTGATACTTATTATGGGTGGCAATGAGTTAGGAAACTCATCCACCACTATGTCAGCAAAATTATCCAACAATTATTGAACTTCTTCAGGAAAATCATCCATTGAAGTACTTGTAAAGATAACTATGGGTTTCCTCACCACAACGAACTGGATCTCCTATTCTTCCTTGACTTCTTTCAGAATTTCCTTCCCACTCATGAGAAGTATGCTCATGTTGGCTTCCTCTTTCAATTTCTTCTCATCTATTGGAAGCAACATGTGTGTTCTACCATTCTTCTCCAAGGTGTATGTATTCTTCCTCCCATCATGAATGACATTCCTGTCAAACTGCCATGGTATTCCCAAAAAAATATGGCATACATACATGGGAATTACATCACACATAATTTCATCTCTATATCCTCCTATATTAAATTCAACTAAGCATTGTTTAGTAACCATTACATGGTGTCCTTTATGCAATCATGATACTTTGTATGGCTTCAGATGTGTAGTTGTCTCCATCTCCAACTTCTCCACCATCTCTGTGGATACTAAGTTGTCAGTGATCCCACTGTCAATTATCACCTTGCATACTTTGTCTTTAGTCTTGCAAGTTGTCCTGAAGAGACTATTCCTCTGCACTGGCCTTTCATATTCTACTTCTGGTTTTAAGAGAACATTCCTCAACATTAGGGATCTCCCATCCTTTGCTCCTTTTTCTTCAACATCTCTTCTCCGTTCTTCTGAAATGTGAGCTTCACCTCCTCCTTATTTATTTTTCTCAGAAAATTCCCAATACATGTTCCCTGTCTTTCCGTGGGCATAGCACCTTACTTCTCCTCCTCCTCTTCTTCCTCTTCCTCTAGAAGAACTTCTTCCACCACCCTGTCTTCCTCAGGAATTTTCTCCTCTTTTCGAGTGACTGTGTGGTTTTTCAGCCTCGTCCTTAGACTTATGTTCCTTGTCATGAGTAACTCCCTTACCTTTGGTTGGGGCTAGGCCTTTGCCTCTTCCTTGTTGGCTTTGATTTATGGCCAAATTATCCTCTGCCTTCAGTGCAAATTGATAAGAATCCTCCACTGTTCTTAATGGCATCATGTTGAGCTCATCTTGGATTTCATATCGCGAGCCATTTATATACCTGGCTACTTTTTCTTCATCTCTCTCTCTTTGTCTAGTTCTAATGTTTAGCCTATAAAAATCCTCTGTGTACTCCTTAACTATCATCCCTTTCTATCTCAGGCTCTACATTTTCCTGAATAGATTGATCTGATAATCCTTGGGCATGAACTTAGCCTTCAACTTGTCTACCATTCTATCCCAAATCTTTATATTTTGTTCTCCTTGGCTCCTCCTTTCAGCCTGCAATTCATCCCACCATAGTGTTGCATGTCCTTTGAGTCGAGTGACATCCTATTTCACATTTCTCTCTTCATCAACATCTTCATAGTCAAAAATTTTGTCCATGGATCTTATCCAATCCAACAACTCTTGAACATCTAAATTTCCTTCATAGCTTGGGACCTCTATCTTGGCTCTACCTCCCAATCTAACAACTGCTCTCAATAAGAATTCTTCGATGACATCCTCTCCTACAGCTTCTTCATCTTATATTTCTTCACTTTCAACATCGTTGATTTCTCCAGTATCAGGTGCTCGTCTTTATGTTTCCGCCATCACCTCTAATCTTGCAGGAAGTTCTCACATCTCCCTTTCTATAGCTCGATTGGCTAAAGGTGATTTTTCTCATCTTCTTGGTGGCATTGTGTTGACTATCTGTCACACACAGAGTACAACTTCGAGTTGTTCTATCTCCTCTCCTTTACCTGTTGTATGCAAGAAAACTTCTTCTCTGATACCACTTGATGCAATTCCCCCCTTCTCTCCTAAGGGCTTCGCGATCTCTCAGTCTAGGATATATCAAGAAAATGAGTCTCATTGACTCTCCAGGTCTGTGCTAGATCTCAAACCCACTTACATAGGTCCTTTCTCCAAAGACACAGGTCCTATGAGACCTGTGGTCCCTCTCCTAAGCATTGTTCAAACCTCAATGCCAAATGGGTGCTAGCTCTCCTCTGGCTAAGCCATTTACTTCACATGACCATGCTGTGACCACTCACCTGATCAAAAGGCGCATCGCGACTTCACGTATCAGGTCTTTGCATGTGAGTCACCCTGACTCTCCCAACCTCTAAAACCTCGAAATACTAATATTTCAGAGCACCAAATCAACGGTCCACAATCCCCGCAATCCAACGGTCCTGATCTCCTTTTCTCCTATCAGGAATTCATGTTTCACGAACTTGGAGGAACACTCACCTCCCTTCTCCCAATATCCAAACTCCTGATGTCTCCCTAGGAAACTAACGATCCATATTTCTCCTTGATATGACGAATTAGATCAAATCGTGATTTCGCAATTCACAAGTTCTTACAACTCTGCCTTTGAATTCTTTGAGTCACGAGTCAGTGAAATGATGATATCTCACCATGTGTCCCCCTTGATGGACGGTTTCAATGATTTCGTAATTTCACAACCCCGCTTCCCCTATGTACTTTCAAAGCTTACCGATAGTGCACTTTACCTTGATCAGGCGGCTACGATTCTTCTATGCTTAGACTGAATGACTGATATATTTCCTCCTCTGCGCTTGCTCCTCACTATTTGGATGTTGATCGAATGGTCCAAATATTTTCCCTTGGGCTTGTGTTTTCTTCATACTTGGAAGATTTTCGAAGGATTCAAAGGCCTCCACCTTTATCCTTCTTACAATTTCATTTCTTGGATCTCGTTAACACTTATGAAAATAGTTATTCCTTCTGAGCTTGGTCTTGTGAAGACTTCAACTTCCCGCGTGCTCCTATAATTTAAGGGATTTCAATAAATCATATCCGAAGTATTTCCCGAAGAGAAACTCCTCTCTCCCTCTTGGCGTTCTCCTTTTCTGGTTCTTTGACTTCTCACAAAATCCCTCCGATACTTAGTTGAATCACAAATTTGTGCACTCCTTGCACCAGATCTTTATGCAAGGTTCAAATTCTTGCAGATGACTGTGCACTCCTTGCACCATTCTCTTTGCAATCCTTGCAAAGGGAAAGTTTCATGCTATCTCTTCTAAGATTTGGAACTGAAACAGATTCCGTCAGCGTACTCCTTGCGTTCTGAGTGCACATGTTGCACCACTCGACAAAAGAGAAACAATTGAAACTTATCCTAATATTCACAGTCCCATCTATTCATAACGAAATTCATTCATTCATTCATGAAAACAAAATAACAGAGATCGCATGTTATATTCATAAGTGAAAATGGTTACAACTATAAATGAACAAAAAAAATTGAAACTCTGAAATCTCCTTCTAACTTGCAGTTTTCTAATTTGCAGCTATCTACCCCGCAACAAACCTCATTTGGGCATACAAAACCTCTATTTATCTCAGAGGGCTCTTAGGGTTTCCCTTGGCTACTTGTCTACATTAAAACCTATCCTATGGATATTTTGGTGCAGTCGCATTCCAGAGATGGAGTGGAAACTTCTACTTCTCCGCTCGTGATTGCTCAAGCGTGTCTTCAAATATTATTCTGGTGTTGATTTAAGGCGTACTTCAAAATGTCTATTGCAACTGTCAGCATTGAGCTCCCGTATAGATCCCCAGACGCTGATGGGTCTTGCTATGCATGCTTGACAGGGATGCTCCTGCATCATCTTCTTTAGTGACACTGTGTTGAAAATCGGATTACAAACAGTGAACAAGTCAATGCACAAAATTAATTGAATTATGAAAAATAGTTTTCATTTGATCATAGTGATTGTTTGGTTGGTGTTATTTCCTTTCTACCAAATGGTTTTATGGGTTACTTAATTAATTTTATGAACAATATACACTCTCTTTCCTGACCATTATTTCTTTTTTAGCTAATTACAACCCCGTCTCCTTCCCTCATTTATTTTTCACTCCCCGTTCTAAAATTAAATTACAGTCAAAAATAATTTTGTATTGAAGTAGTTTGAAGTCGCGGTTTCTTGGTTGGATCGCAGTGATATTTTCTTTGCTCTGCATTACATTTTATTGTTTGTTGTCTTTGAGCAGTAATTGTGTTTCTTTTCCCCCTTATTTTATCATGTTTCTCTCAATACAAACCCCTTGCATATCCCAGGACCTTTTGTTCACCCCCTGCTCATTGACAACAATTAAACAATTTGTATGGATTGGATTGCATGAGCCTGTTATGTTTCTGAGCCAAGTCTATTTCATATTTTGAAAGAGTTTTCATGTATGGTTGTTAAAGGAACTATTTTTTAGTCAATTATGCATACAGGAACAATCTACTCAAATAAAAGGCTGAAAGTTGAGGCCCACCACCCCCCTGTCAAAGGGAAAGACACTACTGCCCCTTTCTCACCTTCAAATGATTCGGATAAATCAGTGTCCTCTTGCATACAATTGAGGGACGATTTATCTCATGTGATCAACGAGATTAGGCCTAAAGGATCCACATAGCCTAAGGAAAATTCAGAGAGTTTAAAAGTTGATAGTAGCAACACATGAAAGATTGCCTCACAAACTGGAAAATATGGATTTTAATTTTTATTTATCTGCTGTTGAGAACAGTTGACTTCCGATTTTTGGACAACAGGATTTTTGGATATATTGGTAATATATTTTTGAAAATAATTTCAAATATCAATGAGATAATTTGTCAAATATGAATTTGATGATGGGAGTCACAAGGAGGGGTGTTTTTCTTAATTAACTAGTTATGTTATGATTGTTAAGAGATAAATGGGAGTCACAAGGGGTCCCACCTACTAGTTATTATTTAATTATAACCCTTATTATGATTTATGACTTTTCCCCCTAACTAAAAAGTTGGTTAAGTTTTAAGCTAACTTAACTAATGAGGTAGTTGAACTGCTTCAACCAATTCTAATTGCTTAAAAGAAAAAGGAAAGGGAGGAACATGAGGGGGATAGAAGGAGAAGCATACTAAGGTTTTCTCTTTGAGTTTATGCTGAGATATTTCAGTTTTCATTCATTCCTTACTTTATCATAAGCCTAATTATTTTTTATGATAGAAGGGTCTTATTGTAGACAACAAGATTTAGGGTTGACTTACATCATTCAGACGCTTGTTTTTCAGAGGTGTTGATCTATCTTTGATAGTCTATGTAGACTTGTCTGTTTGTGAATTATCTTTCATGACTCACAAAGGCTATTGTGTAGAGTCGAGTGGGCATCAATCTATGGAAAGCTGATCCAACTTTTAGAGTTTAGTTTTTTATTTTCTGTCAGAGGTCCTTTTGTATGTTCCATCGGGGATGTCTAAGTTTGACTTTAGTCCGAAATTTCTGCATGAAATTTTGTAAAAAGAATGACTCTTTGGTGAATTGGAATTAGATAAAGGATTGCTTTATGTCTCATCTGTCTTCATTATCATCTTGGTGTCTTTTCTTCTGTCTGCACATTTATTTCAGCAACTATTATATTCAAAAAATCATATTAAAATGAATTTTGTAGCAAGCTTTTAATTGTAAAAAAGACTAGCCTAAGAACTTGTAATCAATACTTGTGAGTTAGGTTTTTATTTTTTATGGCTATAAACATAGGGTGACATTCGCACCTATTTTGATTTAGCCAAGAAGAATCTGAAAATGATTGAGTAAGATCATTTCATATCTTTTCCTCAACATTTACTTGGTGACCATACTGGAGAGATCTTCAATATCTCTCTCGTTAATTCTTATACTCGATTTTCATCGATACATCTATTTTTTTTTTATATTGATTATTTGATTGTTTTATTTCTTAATGACTGTACCTGTTACAAGGAATCCCAATATTGAGCCCAGTCTTCAAGATCATACCAACATTTTTTTGAACATGTTTAACACCATTTTAGACAATGCCAACACCCATGTTGAGCTTAATCATTCATGGGCAGCAATTGAACGAGATATTAGTTCTCAAGAAAGTTTGGAAGATAGACATAGGCATCCTATAAATCGATAGTAACCTTATTGTTTATTCATTTTTGGCCTTTCTTCCATGTCCTTAGACTCTCATGCTTCTAGAAGAAGAAGAGGCTCATCACCTGAAGAAAATCTTAAAATGTCCTCCCAACAATTAGTGTCTAAACTTTTGTAGTGCATATACCATAGCTAAGCCTTCTCTTTTCGTAGTAGTATAATTCATTTCGGATGTGGAAAGATTCATGCTAGCAAAGGATATAGGGTGGTCATTATCTCTTGCACCTGGTTATGCCAAAACTGCTCCTAATGCAATGGATGAAGCATTGACATGAACATTGAATTCCTTACTCCAATCTGGGAAAGTCAAAATAGGTTCAGTGATTATTTTATGCTTTAGTGTGTCGAAGCTCTATTGGCATTCTTTTATCCATTGAAACTTACTATCCTTCTTTAATAACTTTTCCATAGGCAATTTTATCTATGTGTAACCCTTAATAAACTTTCTATAATATTTGGTGTGTCCTAATGTAGTGCGCAACTGTCTAACCGAAGTAGGAGGGGGTAGATCAACAATGATAAAAACCTTGGAAGGGTCTACCAACAACCCCTTCTTATACACATTGTTTCCTAACAACACTCCAAAAGGTGAAAGAAAATACACTTTTTAAGTTTAGGGAAATATGAAATTCCTTGCACTTATCCAACATTAATCTCAGGCATTCAATATGATCTTTTAAAATACAAAAAATGGTTCAGTCATCAAAGTATGCCTCCAAAAACTTACGTAAAAATTATTTAAATGCTTCAACCACCACCCTCGAAAAGATGTCTTGAGCGTTCTTCAAACCAAAAGGCATCACAATGTACTGAAAAGAACCCCATTATGTTGCAAATGCAGTCTTATGTCTGTCCTCCTTAGCAATTATGATCTGGTGATAGCCTAAAAATGCATCTTTGAATGAGTAAAATTCATGTCCTCCTACATTATCTAGAACTTCATCAGTAAAAGGTGTAGGGAATGGATAATGTAAAAATGCATCATTCAATTTCCTTAGATCTACATAGATTCTAATTTCTCCTGACTTCTTATCTTGGACCACCATAGGGATGATCCATTCAGATTCTTCAATTGGTTCTATGATTCCTGATTCCAACATTCTATCTAATTCAATCTTAAATTTCTACTTGTACCTGGGATTCAGTCTGTAAGGCCTCTTCTTGATAGGCCTTGCATCTTCTTTCAAAGGAATCTTCATTTCTCCCATGGGTCCTTTTATGCCCTTCATGTATGTGAACTTGGTTGGAAACAAGTCCTGATACTCATGCAATAGTTCTATAATCTTACTAATAGTAACATCATCCCAATAGTCTCCAATATTTGTTAACTTAGGTGTTTTCTCTTTTCCAATGTTAACTTTCTTAATTTTAATAGGCTGCCCAACAAAAGGTAATTCAATCCTTGGCCCTTCTATATCTCTTTGTCCTTCATTTTCTGAGATGTTCACATTCTTAGGGTCATCATCCTCATCAACATTAATATTATAGAAATCTTGTAACTTATGAAGAGGTGCAGTCCAATCATCTTCTTCTTGTTCACGAGGGTGGTTAGGTACTTCCTCAAAGACCTTCTATCTTACAATTTGTAAAGCCTGATCTACTATGGGGTACTGACTTTCAAATAGGAACGTAGCTATAAATTTATGGGTCATACCATACCAATATGTAGTGGATAAGTGCAGTTATGCTTGAATATACCGGTTGATAGGCATAGTATCTCAGGTTTTAATGAACTTGTGTACCCACTGTTATTTAGCAACACTACTCCAGGCTTCCTCACAACTTTGCACATGGTCCTTAGGGAAAATATGGCCCGTGTATTGAACTTAGCAGCCTTTATCTTGGTCTAAAAAGTGTATTGTCAACAAGGTGTAACATTTTACACATTCCATGATGTTCTTCTTGTGAGCTTCCTACAATCTATATGGCGTTGATTTCAAGGCTTCATCTAATGCCAACAACCTATGTTGTATTGGTACAATTCCTTGAAATTCAAGTATAAATGTCTCTAAATTATTTAAGCCATCAAATGTAGGAAGATTACTTACTTTTGTGCCAATCCAATGAGCTTCTTTAGTCAATCTGACACACCTCCACGTAGATACTTCATACATTTTGTTCTGCCAATTTTCGAATGCTTCTTCTGAATATGACTAGCATGCGCTCTCACTTCACCAACTTAGGTTTCCATCTGCTGTAGGATTAATATAATAACGTTGTCTTGTTGTCAGCTTATAGATGTTTTCTAGCCCATAGGGGCGGTCTTCTTCCCTTATAGGTTCTGTGTATATGCGACCTTCATCGAGATCAAGAGGTGCAATGACCCTAAGGCCATCACCCTCAAATGTCATTCTTCTCTTTTTTAGGTCTACAACAATCAAATTGTTGAAATCCCAATAAATTCCCAATAGTGCATTTGTTGGGACAGGGGTAGACCCAGGGTTCAAATATAACAACGTAGCAATAAACCGTAGCTACTGGCCCTTTCAGCAACACCTACGAAGCAGATGAAGTATCACCTGAAGTAGAAATAGGGGGGTTGTAGGACACATGTGTGTACAACCAGATGTTATAACCCTAAATTGTACCATTCATGCTCACCTGGCATCAGGCCAACTCATTGCCCTTCATTGCCAAAGCCATGCTGAACAAACTCATTAAAAACCTCTTAAACCAAGTAACCCACACCCTAACCCACTACTGGGCACGTTGGAACGCTGGAAAACCTTATACTGCACGCGTTGGAATGTGGGCTATCCCACTACAGCCAGTGTCTACCTAACAAAGAAAAAAATCAGAAAAGTTTCCGCTGGGACAAGAAGCTTTAGGTCAGTTAACTGGAACTCCCGGCCATGCATGGCCGAGAGTTCGTCTAAAACCCTAGCTCCTTCTTGCCTATAAAAGAAGGGGTAGGGGTACTATTCAAAGGAGGAAAAATCATAGCAAAGAAACTCTGCCCAATTGTCGAATCCGTTTTGTCCCAACCCTTTAGCCTTTCCTCAAGCTTTAGGAGAATTCAAGCAAAGTAGTTGGAGGACAAAGAAGAAGAGGAGCCCAGGATCAGGATCGTGGAATGGTGGCCAGTCTCTATAATCATTGTAAGTTGATTCATCTCGAGATTAATAAAAATATACTTTTCCCGTCCCAAATACATGAGTTTTATATATTCTATTTGATTTGTGTTTAATCTATAACCCTCTAGTAGATCAATAGAATGCATGCGTAGTTTTGTCTTGATTGCAGGATCGCTTTTTGGAAGGAGCAACAGCAGCAAGGGGATAAAAGCTCAACGGAGGATCTACACCAATCGTCGATAAAAAGGTTAGTTGGATCTTCCCATGTTTGCACGAGAAAAAGGGTTTTAGGTTGGGGTAGAAGGTTAAAAGTTATTTCTTAAGGGTCATGATCTGCGTACAAGTTTAAGCCCTAGATTGTTAGTCTGTAGGGTAGAATAACCCCACAACAGAATTGGCGACTCCACTGGGGATATTTTACTCTTAGGGTTTCCGGATTTGGTTAAAGGTCTTTTGGGTAGTTCAAAGAAGTTCAGTCTCTGTTTCTTTGTTTATTTTGTTGTCTGTTAGGTCAAAGCTAGCAGGGAACCTGGTTATGAATACCAGTTCTTCCTTAACTGTTGCTTGACATTTATTCTCGGGACACACAGAGGTACACGCGGCCTGTAGAAGTCCTGCACGTGTGTGACCTACGCCCTAACCTTCTACAACCCGTGTTTGAATGCTTGCTGTAGTTTTTTCAGTAGTGTGTAGAGCCCAGGAAGCTTAAGAGGCAGTCTCCTCTTCCCTGTTAGAATTTTACCTTCTCAAGGGGCTTTCTGGATCTTGTCTGGGTCATGTTGGTTTACTGTCTTTCTTTCAGTCTGCCTTATTGTGTTGGTTGTTCTTTGCTTGTGTTTTCTTTTTTGCAAATTTTCCTTTTTTGTTGAAGTTATAGCATCCAAGACTCTTAAAGACCCTGGTTGTCAATACCAGAGGCCTTTTTTAGGTCTGGACTGCCTATGCATTGTTTAATCTTGGCTTTTATACAGACCTGCGGCCTGTTTATGTCTTGCTCGCGGGTACCCGTGCGTTGTTGTAGTTCAGCACGCGTTTGCACGTGTGCTATCTTGGTGACAGTCGCGAGCTTGATTGGTAGCTTTTTTAGCTTGGGTGGGGCATTCATCCCCTCCTGTGGTGAGAAGAGCTCCTCTCAGGGGTATAGAGTCGGGGGCTGCACAGCCAGCAGGTTAGGGCATCTTATCCTTAGCCTGTGTTTGTTAGTTGATGTTTTGATAGAAAATACAAAAGAGAAAAATATTTGTTTTATGGTTTTTAGGCAAGTGTTAGAATCAGTGCTGTCTTGATTGCTTTTCACATTTTGTGCTCTGATTCTTTTGCGATCTGCGCTTTAAGCCAGAGTTTTCTTTTCATTCTCTTGGTTTTGTTCTTGTCAACATTTTTCCTTGTTGCATTATTTTGCAATAAAATAAAATAAAAATCCCTCTTTTTCATTTTTTTCTTGGTTTGAAGATTGTGTTGTTGCATCGGTAGCTAGGAAAGAAGTCTTTTTGCATAAGTTTTTGTAGTGCATTTCGAGTATAAGTAGCTCGCAGATCTGAGTGAAATTTCTCCTTATTTACTGCATGAAATCTTAGTAAAGTTGAAAAGAAAAGAAGTCTTTCTTGTTGAAAAGTTGTTGGTTTTGCATTTTAGTAAAAGTTTTTGTTTCCAAGCATTTCTTGTTCATTTTGCTTTGAGTCTTTTTACATGCCATCAGTTTCACTTTCGCACCTTGCGAC
Source organism: Picea glauca (assembly GCA_000966675.3). Lineage (NCBI taxonomy): Eukaryota > Viridiplantae > Streptophyta > Pinopsida > Pinales > Pinaceae > Picea > Picea glauca. The sequence continues at coordinate 818,672 of JZKD02S1640672.1, read as the reverse complement.
TTAAAAAATCCCATTAAAAGAAACGCTAATTAAAATCAAGTAGACTTTTCTGTTTATAGGGTGCATACACTAGCTCAGGAATAGGGCCTTGGAATAGGTTGGAGAGTAAATTCTCCAAGGCCACCCAAACCAAACA
>JZKD02S1640672.1:791116-806267 GCA_000966675.3 Picea glauca | reverse complement strand
GAGCCATCGAAGACCTCTGGGTAGTGCAGTCGTACACTCATATTACACTCCTACCCGAGTTTTGAAGATTTTGAAGTTGTTGCTCGAGCTCTGAAGTACAACCATCAGGCCAAATCAAATTCGGAGAGATGGATACTTTCTATGTATATCTTTCTGATTTCGAGATGTAGCTCCGCTGTGTATTGTTCGCGGCTACTCTTTATAGTTATTTGACATGGATCTACAGTGTATTTTATTGGTAGCCATGGTTCTGATTTATCCCGAGCATGGGTATGCCCGCCTCGGTGAGACATTTGATGTTTTTTGCAAACGGCACCTCCTGATTCCTGATTCTTAGGCTCACTCATTCAGCATATCAGTACAGATTGGTAAAGAATTGGTAATGTATTTCGGCCATCAGATGCTCTTCTGACCTCACACATTAGGGGGCATCTGTTATAACCCTAAATTGCTCCATTCATGCTCACCTGGCATTAGGCCAACTCATTTCCCTTCATTGCCAAAGCCATGCTGAACAAACTCTTTAAAAACCTCTTAAACCAAGTAGCCCACGCCCTAACCCACTGTTGGGCATGTTGGAACATTGGCAGACCTTATACTACATGCGTTAGAATGTGGGCTAGCCCACTACAGCGAGCGTTTACCTAAAAAAGAAAAAAATCAGGAAAGTTTCGGCCGGGACGAGAAGCTTTGGGTCAGTTAACTGGAACTCCCAGCCATGCATGGCCGAGAGTTTGTCTAAAACCCTAGCTCCTTCTTTCCTATAAAAGAAGGGGTAGGGGTACTATTCAAAGGAGGAAAAATCATAGCAAAGAAACTCTGCCCAATTGCCGAATCCGTTTTGTCCCAACCCTTTAGCCTTTCCTCAAGCTTTAAGAGATTTCAAGCAAAGCAGTTGGAGGACAAAGAAGAGGAGGAGCCCAGGATCAGGATCGTGGAACGGTGGCCAGTCTCTATAATCATTGTAAGTTGATTCATCTCAAGATTAATTAAAATATACTTTTCCCGTCCCAAATACACGAGTTTTATATATTCTATTTGATTTGTGTTTAATCTCTAACCCTCTAGTAGATCAATAGCATGCATGCATAGTTTTGTCTTGATTGCAGGATCACTTTTTGGAAGGAGCAGCAACAGCAAGGGGATAAAATCTCAACAGAGGATCTACACCAACCGTCGATAAAAAGGTTAGTTGGTTCTTCCCATGTTTGCACGAGAAAAAGGGCTTTAGGTTGGGGTAGAAGGTTAAAAGTTATCTCTTAAGGGTCATGATCTGCATACAAGTTTAATCCCTAGCTTGTTAGTCCGTAGGGTAGAATAATCGCACAACACCAGAGGAAGTGCAATATGATTCCTGAATAACATCGCAAGATAACCTAGAGATTTTTAACAATATTATGCTTAAATTTGTGAAGCTAATTATGTTTCTTATCTTTAGTAGGGAAAACAACAATGCAGTAACAGTATAACATATAACACATAACACAACATCAATCACATAGGACAACAAGATTTTACATGGTTCACCCTCTCCCTAGGGATACGCCCACAAAACTGTGTTTATTGATAGAGTAGATGACAATATACAGTTCTATCTATGCACTCAGCTACAGATCCTTCTCTCTCTCCCTCTTTCAATCCCCTCCCTACGCACCTAGCTATAGGACAGATCTTCGCACCCAACTGAAGATCAAAAATAAAAAATTCTTTAAGACATAAGACTCTTACCTCTCAATCTCTCTATGTTAATCTCCCTCTCTCAACTCTTCTAGACCTCTATTTATCCTTCCATGACTCTTAGAAACCCTAGACCGAAGTCCAGGTGTAAAAACACTAGGTACCAAAACCCACCTTTTAAGGACTTCGCCAACTTGTTCTTCCTTCTTCTTTATGAGGTGCTCCAAAGCACCTATTAGTGTCTTCTTCCACTTGCTAACATGTCCATGATTCATATTCCTTGATGCTTTGTCTTCCTTGATATTCTCTTTTAACGAGTTTCTTTTCCTTTACTTTGCTCCTTTTCTTCTTCTTTAACCACTTCAACCCCTCCTTGGTTTGTGTGCCTTCCACGCACTTCATACTTTATATTTATTTTTCTTTAATCTTTGCTTTCTTCCTTAATACATGACCAAGGGACAATAGAATTTCAATCATCCCCAACTCTTCAACTTCCCCCAAGCTCATTTATGATCCTTTGTTTTTTTCTTTTTAACACAGAGGAAGAGGTCTCGTGAAATTTTTGTTTTTTTATATGTATTTTTTTCCCTTACATTAACATCTTGAGTATCCTTACCTTTTATGTTCTTTCCTTGCTATCTAATCGAACACAAGGGTGGATAGTGATTTTGATGGCATGGGTCATTTTATGCCAACAAGCTAGTCTCCTTCATCCTTTGTAGCATCGAACCTTTTCAATGATGATCATTGTAGTACTTGTGTCTTAGGCAATTGTTCTTTTTCATAATTAATTCGAATCAGGTAACATCATCATTCTTTGCCTAGGAAACTAGAAAATGTTTTATCTTGCAAAAGTGGTCGACATGCAATTATTTCCCTGAATTCATTTTTAAGGAAGTTATCTTTCAATTTTCCACCATTCAAACACAATAACATATCATAGGTATTTTTTTCCCATGCTTGTTCGAGGAGACTCCTATAAATAATAGTTAGGTCTATGTAATTGTTTGTCAGTGGATCCATTAAAGCGATTGTCTTTTCAATGTGACCACTACTTTTTGGCCACCCCTATTGCTCTTTTCCCTTTTCTAGTGACTTCATTGAATGGTTATAACACATTTTTGTTGACATTTCATTGCCTAGGGAAATGACATTTTATGCATGCACAGGTAGTAAATGAGATAGGTTGACATGTGATCATTGACCTTCGATTATTTGTAAGGTGGTTGGATTTCAATTTCCTACCATTCACACTCAATAATTGAAGAGAGGTGGTTGTTGGCCATGAAAGTTGTTTAGTGTGTTGATTAGAGTATCCATATCAAAATGGCTTGCATTGTCATTGTCTTGGCTAGTGTGTATTATCAATGTATTAGTTTGTTTGTCTCAATGAATTTCTTTATATTAGTGTTGTTTCAATGACTACAATGTATTATAGTTGTGTTTTATTTTCATAGGCAAGCATAATTTTGTGTTAATAGTGATCATAAACAAGTTGATTGTTGGATTTTCCTGACATTTAGTTGATAGTTTCATTCCATCTCCACTCAGTAACATGTGAGTAGTATTTTTTGGTTAATAATATTTAGTCATTTGTATGTTACCATATGATTGTAAAGAATCAACAACATTTCTACTTTTCGTCACATGGTTGAATAAAAATAACAATGTTTATAATATGAATTTATTATTTCCAACTAAACAAATTGAAAAAAATGAAGTAAAGTGTACATTGCTAGTTTTATTTTCAACCATGTATCAATACATAGCCTTCAATCATATATGCAATACCATAGGATTTCAAAAGCATTTATGATTGTCAATATATAGCTATTGATACAATTTTAAACAAAAAATCAGAATTATAACAACATAATCATTATTGGTCCTTAAAATTAAAATAAAAGAATTAAAATTCAATTATATAAGTTTAATAATATATTTTAAAAAACCACACCTCTTGAGTTAAATACCATGATGTAGGTGTGGTGGTCCAAGTAGAAAATTAAAGTGCACAAATTTCAAGGGAGATAGGGTATGTATACATTCATAATTGTTATTACGAGACTTAATACCTTTAACAAAATCTTGTTACATGTAATTTTGTCACTCCATTGAAAAAATCTAAAAAGACATTAATAGAAAAAATATATTAATTTTTTATTTAAAAAACTAATAATTAAGTATTTTGTCAACCCATTGAAAAATCTCAAAGTTTTATTAAAAAATCTAATATTAATACTAATAATTAAGTTGCTAAAAGAATCTAAGTTTTATTAAAAGATTAAAAAAAACATAATAATTAAGTTGCTAAAAGTAACACGATTTGGCCAATGATGTACATCTTTTCGGTTGGGACATATCTTTGCTTCAAAGGGTGGTATTGAAGATTGAATCCCCGATCACTCCAACAAGATTTGAGGCACTCATAACCATATAATATATTTCAAAAATATTATAATTTATATAATATTATAATGTAGGTTAACTTTTATATATTGGATATCCCCAACAATCCATGAAAACTGTGAATGTATTGGATGCCAATTGGTACACATTCAAGCTAGATGGGATAGCACATATGGCAAGACTTGAGCACACTTTTTTTATTCGGTTGGGAGAGAAGTCATGGGTTCGAACCTTGTGTTCCTGAGTTCGTTGTTTAACATCCATATCATTTACAAAATGGAGAAGTATCGGGTAAGTTTCCAACCCTTTCTTTATGCATATTAATACTTGATATTTTGAGAGAAGATCTAGATTGGAAACAAATTCTATAGGATGTGGAGTTCACTCCAACTCATTAGAGTTAAGATGGAGCTTTTACAAATAAGATGCCCACAGATGATCCAAGCTACTCAGGTGATCCACACTATTAAGAGTAAAATAATGCGAAAAAGTTTCATCTGTAGCTCACCAGCTGCCTTTGACTTTAAACCTCTCGTGTTCCATTAACCTTGCCTTATCTTCATTTCCAACCTCTTGATTTTCCTTACCTTCGATTTTCTTCCTCTTGAATTCCATGGCAAAGATTGATTACTTTAGAGATGATGCGTACGTAACCACAATATTGCATTATATTATTTTCTTGTCTTGAGCAACAATTTTTATAACTCGTTGATTCAACAATTCACTATAACTCAAGGATTTTAGACCTCCATTGATGGGATGCATGAAGTGATAAATTGTGAAGCAAGAAATGCAGAGACAAAGAATAGAGTAGAAATAGTATTCAGTATATTGAGAATGTAAGGAGAAAGTACAATGAGAAGAGTTAATGAAGTCCAAAAGGAAAATAACTGAGCTAAATAGGCTCAAGAAAAGAAAGTACAGTTGGCCAGGACAACTGGCAGTGTACAACAAGACTGTTGAGGTTACATTATATTTAACACTCCCTCTTAAACTCAACAGTTACAAACATTAGCACTGATTATGCCCAATTGTTGTCTCTGAAAATCAAAAACAGATTTTCCCAGTGGATTTGTGAAGATATCTGCGAGATGATCTCGAGAACCACTGAATTGAAGTGCAATATCACCATTATTGACTAGATCATGGATGAAGTGAAAGCGATTGTCAATGTGTTTTCTTTTCTTGTGAAACACATGATTTTTGGATAGAGCTATTGCTGAAGTATTGTCACAGAAAATAGGAGTTGGATCTTTTTTTGTATGTGACATATCTTTCAATATTCTTGTCAGCCACACATCTTGACAAGAAGCTGAAGTAGTAGCGACATACTTTGCCTCTGTAGAAGATATTGATACAATTGGCTATTTCTTTGATGCCCATGAGATCATGTTCATGTCCAGGTGAAAAACATGTCTTGAGGTGCTTTTTCTGTCATCTAGGCTACCTGCAAAATCATTGTCTGTGTAACCAGATAGTTGATTACTATCAGATTTAGTGTACCATAAGCCAAAATTGAGAGTTCCTGCAACATATCTCAGAATCTGTTTCGTCATTTTCTAGTGAGAATCTTTGGGATATTCCATGAATCTAGAAACAAGGCCAGTTGCATACATAATATCAGGCCTAGTTGCTGTAAGATACAACAAATTGCCTACTAAAATTTTGTAAAAGGTAGGGTCCACTGTAGGGCCTTCATCTTTCTTGCTCAATTTTGTGCCTAGAGGTATAGGGGTTTCTGTTGGATTGCATTCTTCCATGTGGAATATTTTGATGATGTCTACTGCATAATTTTTCCGATAGACAAAAATTCCTTTGGTTGATTGATCAACCTCAATCCCCAAAACATATTTCATGATGCCAAGTTTTGTCATCTCAAACTCATATTGCATGGCATGTTTAAAACTTGTTAACTCAATATTTCCAGTATATATCATGTCATCAACATATAAACGTACAATCAAAATTTTACCATGCTGATTTGTTTTGGTGTAAAGAGTTGGCTCATTTTGGCTTCTACTGAAACCACTTTTGATCAGATAATCGTCAATTCTATTGTACCAATCTCTTGGATCTTTCTTTAAGCCATATGAGGCTTTCTTCAGCCGATATACTTTGGCTAGCTACTCTTGGACTTCAAATCTAGGTGGTTGGTCGACATAAACTTCTTCATCTAAGAAACCATTCAAGAAAGCTGACTTGACATCCATCTGGTATACTTGCCATTTATGTTGGGCTGCTATGGCTAATAGAGTTATTATAGTGTCTAATATTGCTATTGGAGCAAAATTTTCATCATAATCAGTACCAGGTTGTTTTGAGAATCCTTTGGCAACAAGTCTTGCCTTGTGTTTTTTGATCTACCCTTTTTCATTGAGTTTAGTTTTGTAAACCCACTTGACACCAATACTTTTCTTGTGACTTGGAAAATCAACAAGATCCCATGTCTTGCTCTTCTCAATGGAGTTAATTTCTTGGTTCATGGCTTGAACCCAATGTGGCTCCTTAGCGGCTTCCTTAAAAGATGCAGGTTGATATGACATTAAAGAAAAAAGGTTGTGTTGTTCAAAGTCATCCAACTGCTGATGGATTTCTCTCAAACTTCGAGTTCTCTAATTTTGAATTTCAGAGGATGAGTCTCTACTTGAAGTTGAGTTATCCTGAGAATTTTTAGATCATCCTTGTACCTGCAATCTTGGAAGGATAGGTAGAGGTATTTGTAGTCCTGAATTTTCTGTGTTTTCAGAACTGGGCAGCAATGAATTTTGACTGTCCAATTGCTGATTTTCTGATTCATTCCATAATTGATTTTCCAAAAATTTTCCATCTCTGCTAAGAATTAGTTTCTTGGAGATTGGATTGTAAAGCCTATAAGCTTTAGATGTTTCACTATATCCAGTAAAGATACATTTCTCACTTCTATCATCCAATTTCTTCCATAATTTGGAAGGTATGTGAGCGTATGTTATACATCCGAATGTCCTTAGATGTGCAAAATTTAGCTTTTTCCCACTCCATGCTTCTTGAGGTAATTTCATCTTTAGACTTGTGGTTGGAGATCTATTCAAGAGATAAACTGAGAATGCTACTACTTCAGCCCAAAAAATATTTGACAAACTTTTCTCTTTGAGAAGTGTTCTTGCCATATTCATTATTGTCTGATTTTTCCTTTCAGCCACTCCATTTTGTTGTGGAGTATACCTGGTTGTTGTTTGCATGATAATGCCTTGGGATTTGCAGAAATTTGAAAATTCATTGTAGTTGTATTCTCCTCCTCCATCAGACCTGAGAACTTTTATATATTTGCCACTCTGTTTTTCAGCTTTTGCTTTGAATTCCTTGAATTTTGCAAAAGTTTTAGACTTGTGTCTGAGAAAATAGATCCATATTTTCCTGCTAAAATCATCAATAAACGTTAGAAAGTAAAAGATACCACCTATTGAATCTATTTGCATTGGTCCACATAGGTTAGTGTGAACTAGTTCGAGATGTTGTTTGGCATGATTGGATGACTATGGAAAACTAGTTCTCTTATGTTTTCCAAGTATGCAAGACTCACATGGGGAATTTTGTTCTTTGAAGATGGGAAGACCTTTGACCATGGAGTGCTTCTGAAGAATACTGAGACTCTTAAAGGGTATATGTCCAAATATCGTATGCCAAACCATTGCTTCATTCAGATTGAATGCACTTTTTGCATATGGTTGAATCAAATTTGCAATTCGGAGTGTAAGGGGAAACATCCTATTCCGAGTCATGTGGATTTTAGAAATCAATTTTCTGTTGGGGGTTTTGTCATATATCTTGCAAGATTCTCCCTCAAAGAGTACCTTATAGCCATTTTCAATGAGTTGTCCTACACTTAGCATATTATGTTTCAAATCTAGAACATGATAGACATTGTTTATGTCTTTCTTTTCATTTTGTTTAGTAAGAATAGGTACAGTTCCTTTGCCTTGAATTTTGACTAAGGAATCATTTCCAAGTGTAATATCAGATGATATTGAAGAATAAATGCATGAAAGTAAATCTTTGTTACCTGTCATGTGATTGTTGCATCCACTGTCCAGCAACCAGAGATATTTAGGTTGTTCTTTAGTCTTGTGGCATGAGAGAAACATACCTTTTGAGGCATCTCCCATATGATTTGACACATGTGCTCTACCTAAGAGATGATCTACCTGCTTCTTCCAGAATTTAGATTCATAGTGCCCATATTGTTTGCAGTAATAGCATTGTATGCTTGATTTGTCATTTGATCTTCTCCCTCTGCCTTTTTGAAGCTGAAAATTCTGATTCTGGTGTTGTCTTCTGTGACCTTGGAAATTTTGATGCTAGCTCTGTTGTATGTTAACTCCATTCGAGTGTTGGTCACTTGTATTACTCCCTCATCCTTGGTGACCTCTTCCTATTCCTCTGCCTCTCCCTCTACTAAAGGAGCAATGAGTTTTGAAGGAATTGGCGATTGACTCGTCTGTGAGATGCAGTCTGGTCTCATGTGTCACCAAGGAACCAGTCAATTCATCTATTAAAAAACGTGACAGATCCTTGGATTCAAATATTGTTGTAACAACCATTTCTAATTTCTTTGTAAACTTCTGAGGACTTTCTCAACAATGCGTTGATCAGTGATGGCTTCACCAATCAATCTGATCTAGTTTTCGATTCCCATGACTCTGGTCATAAACTGATCCACATTTTCAGACTCTGTCATTCTGAAAGTATTGAATTGTGTCCTCAAGGTATGCAGTTTGACTGTTTTGACCCTGTCATTTCCTTGGTAGGTTGATTTAAGAATGTCCCAGGCATGTTTTGAAGTACCAGCGCCCATGATTTTTGAGAAAATCAAATCATCCACAAAATTTTGAATCCAGAATTTATCTTTATTTTCTCTGTTCCTCTGAGTTGCCTGAGCAGTTCTTTGTTGGTTTGTCCTAGCGGAAATGTTTGTTGGATCTAGTTCCACATATCCAAAATCCATTGGATCCTAGCACTCTTGTGCTTGCAAGAACGATCTCACTCGAAGAGACTAGAACTCATAGTTCTTTCCAAGAAGAATCAGACCCTGAGTTGGTCCTAAATTGCTAGATGTCACCATATTTAAAGAATTTGACAAAATAGAAAAAAAAAATTGGAAAAATTGTGTGTTTACCTGTTTCTTGCGCTTAAACCAGGTATGCTAATTTCTTGCAGTGACCTCGGAACTCTGCAATTCCATATTTTGCGAGTTTTGACTTTGCGAGTTTTGACTTCGCGATTTTGACTTCGGGACTTCATTATACAATTCCTCTAAACTCTTGTCTCTCCAACTTCCTGTTTCCAAAACGTCGAAGAGAGTTTAACAACCTTGGATTGGCCCTTAGTCTCCATTCAATGTGACCATGCGCCTAAATGTTAAAGCGCTACCAACTTTTCGCGATTCAGAACTTCATGTTTCTCGATGTCAAGAGTCCTTGACCCTTCATCCTTCTGATCTATGAAATGTCGATTTGCCGAAATGGATTTAACAACAATTATCCTCAAGGCTATAACTCCGATCCATGTGATCGCTTCCCATATGACCACAGTCCTATTTCGGGGTTTTACGACGCAAAGCACCCGACCTCCTGTCCTTTGGACTCCCGAAATAACGATACGCGGAATGCCGAAATGGAAAAGTGTCCTTCTCCTTTAGGAAAATCTCCTGAAATCCTAGATTGCTACCACAGGTCTCCTCAAGATGGACAATCCTCCTGTGTTTTGTGATTTCGCGACTTGTGACCCCTGGTGACACAAATCCTCTGTCAACTTGAAACCTCGGTAGCCGAAATACCGATGGTTTCCTCGATCTCCACCACATGTCCCAATGAATGGACGACTATGATCTTTTCAGGATTTCAGAACTTTCACCGTGGAGTGTCCCAACCTTCATCAATAAGACCTTTGATATCCCGAACTCCGAAATGCCAAAATTTTGATGGTGCTTGGATCTGCTGCCACATGTCCTTTTTGATGGACGGTCCAGATGATTTTGGGATTTCACGTATCGGGGTTTGGAGTGCAGTCTCCTTTGCTTGTCCAACTCCCGATATCTGATTTTGTGATAGCGTTAGATCGACGATTCATGATCTTTCTCGATCCAACAGTCTAGAATGAATCAGGATTTCGCAATTTGTGAATTCTCAGGGCAGTCTTCTGACCTTTACACCCTATGAGTAAGCGAAATGCTGAGATCTCGTCACATGTCCCTTGATGGACGATCCTAACAATTTCGTGACTTCGCAAGTCAAAATTTCTCCTGTGCACTCTAGAGGACTATGTCTCGTGCACTTTCTCACGGATCCGATGGCTATCGGTCCTCTGTGAAAAATCCAACGGCTGTAATTCTTTTGCCTTTTCTTCACTCTCCTTGTCCCTTCTAAACTGAATTTTCACCTCATATATGATCATAGCATGGATCTTACGGATGCAATTTCTCGTTCTTGGCTACTTCCGTGAGTTCTTTGCTATTCTTGCAAAGATTCTCTCCTACGGAAGAAAATTCGTGAATCTTTCACAGATATGAAAGAATTACATGAATTCTTTGAAGCATTATGTTCTCTGCAACAATCTTTGATGGATTTTAGAGAATTCCCGAAATTCTTTAAACGATTATGCCTTATTCAACAATCTTTCACTAATTTGAATGAATTTCTTTGAATTCTTCAAATGTTCCTGACTCTTGCATCTCTTCTTCATGAATCTTTGATGAATCTGAACTTGTTCATGAATCTTTAAACTTTCTCCTTCTGCAGTCTCTGCTTCCTTGATCTTTCGAGTGTAGAGCACTTTGCTTCCTCGTGTGAGCTTCCTACGACAATCTTTTAAGTGTATGGCAGAGATCTCTCAAAGCCTTGTGAAAAAACTGTGTCCCGTGCTCTGGATGTCGATTTAAGCTATGCGTTGTGAGGATCATGTTGCTCTCCAGCCTGTGTGAAGAGGCTTACTACTGAAGTTCTGATACCATGATAAATTTTGAAGCAAGAAACGCAGAGAGAAAGAATAGAGCAGAAATAGTATTCAGTATATTGAGAATGTAAGGAGAACGTACAATGAGAAGAGTTAATGAAGAAGTACAATGCAAAAGGAAAATAACTGAGCTAAATAGGCTCAAGAAAATCAAGAAAAGAAAGTACAACTGGCCAGGACAACTGGCAATGTACAGTCAGACTGTTGAGGTTACATTATATTTAACAGGTTTGGTTAAAACTTAGTATGCCAAAAAATTTCCACTTTTAAGTCCTAAGCATGCAATCCTTCATGGGTTTCCAAGATTTCTTTTACCTGTTCAAATTAGGTTTGTGTTTCTTAATAAGTTATTCGTACCTCTTCCTCTTTTCTAAGACTGTAGATCATGGAAAAGGTTGGAAAAATTGTATGTATGCCAATGTGAGGATCTTGGAAATATCAATCTATTCTGTACGGAATTTTGAAATATCAATCTATTCTATACAAAATTTGAAACCCTATACTTTCTAAACATTGTGGAAATTAATATGGATCACTATCTTGGGAGAGGGTGGAAAAGTTGTTTGTATACCTTGTGAGCGTCTTGGAAATATCAATCTATTCTATAATGGACTTGAAGCCCTATACTTTCCAAACATTTTGGAAATTAATATTGATCACTGCAGAGATTTGAGGAAATTTCCAACCAAGCTATGCATCTTAACTTTCCTCAAAACTGTTGATATGTCAATGTGTGGCTCTTTGAAGGACTTTGTTGAACTTTGCCTCTAACTTTGATAGGTTGTCAAACTTACACATGTTGGACATGAAGAGTGTTCAAGATTGAAGAAGTTGTATAGAGTCAACATAAAATCTTTAACATGTGTAATTTTATCTTATTAGAAGTAAAGAGAGTGGTTGTCCTTTCCTAATCTCAGCATGAGGTTATTGTAAAAAGTTTTGGTTTGGACTGGCTTGATGATTGAACTCGTTAGAGGTTTTAAATCATTTTAATAAAATAACATTAAAATAGATTTATTAATATCGTTTTGAAGTATGTAACTAGTGTATTTCATGAAAGTGTTACTTCACTAAATCTATTTTATTTAAAGATATCGACTTAGTTATAAATTGTGCCCATCTATAATTTAGATATGAAACATTTTTAAGTATGTCACTTTTGTATTTCATGAAGGTGTTATCTCACTACATCTATTTTATATTTTATTTGAAGATATAGTTTTAGTTATAAATGGTACTCATTTATGAGAATTTGAAGATATAGTTTTAGTTATAAATGGTACTCATTTATGAGAAGTCATTGTGTATGGAATAGATTGTAAATTCTACTTACCATCTAAGTAGCATTTATCATTTTAATTTAGCATTGAACAAGGAATAAATCATTTTATCCTTTTCTTCTAAGGATATACTATACTATTGATTTTGATGTGTTTACAATTCTTTTTTTATGTGCTACCATTTTTACCATTTATTTTTCTTTTGGTTTTTAATTAGTAGTTCAAATTTAGTTAAATCCAAACTAATTGTTACATTTTTAATACCTTTAATATCCTCTAGATTTGAAACTTTAACCTCTTAGGAAGAAACTAGTATTTATTTTTAAAAATAAGGTATGAGCATATAGAATCAAATATGGAAACATACATTAATATGTTTAAAACAATTGTTAAAATTAGCAATAGTGAGAGAGATTTGGTAGAAATAATTTAATTTGGATATAAGATTTAGTAACAATAATCTAATTTGAATATAAGAAATGTTTGCTTAATTCAAAATTGTGATGTTTTAGCTAATAGATACAAAATAAATTATGATTATAGAACTTTAAAACCCTAAATCTAAACTTTTTCATGCACAAAATTCTCATTGGAGAGCATTGTTATAACCATAGACATTTATCCCTAACTCTAAACTTTGGCATGCACAAAATTTTCATTGAAGAGAATTCTTATAACCAAAACCAGTTCATTTTTGAAAAAGAAAAAGATGATCTTTTCTGAAGGATTTCATTAATGAATTAAATCTCCTCTAAAATAAGTACAATATTAAAGACATATATCACAATTTTACAACAACCTCTCTACTTAGATTAAAAAGTTCTTTGTAAAGGGAAAATAAAATGAAAATAAAATGGTCAAAGCTGGGTATGATAAAGAGTGTAAGATTGTTTAAAAGGGCATTAGGGATTATTATAATGAGTTATTAAAGTCTAAAAGGATAAATATATACAAATATCTAATTAAAAAAAAAAGAAAAGATATTATGTAAATAAAGAATATGTCCCCCTTGTTGAATTATAATTCGTACCTTAAAATTATTTATGAATTCTTGAATGTCATGGATGACAGTCAAACGATTTCTGTAGGGGGAGAAGTTTTTTGAACAAAAGACATAGCTTTTGAAGATAACCTACACAAAAAAAGGAAAGTTAAGGACATTGAAGGCTATCACGTATAAATATTAAAAATTGGTGGAGCTATCTTCATCCCTCACATCCACAAGCTCTTAAAGCTAGAACTTAAGCAAGACTTCACTAAACCCTGGAATCAAAGCCTCATTGTAAAAAGGTGTCAAAGTGGGGTTAAAGAAAGACATCTTAATTATAGAACCATTATGATTAGCCCCATTTTTTCCAAGTTAAATGGATTGTTTTTTGGAATTTAGAAGATTAACATATGCCTAGAAATCCATGAAAAAGAGCTAAAGGTTAGGCCAAATTCAAGAGCTACCATTTAAATATATACCACCTTGTTACACTTGGTATCATTGTGGATGAATGTGTTGGCGTCAGAAGTCACTCCTGGATTGCTTGCAGGAGCAGAGCCTGACACCCATCAGTTTATTGTCACAATTTTAAAGGGGTGATCAAATGGATGGAAACTCAGAACAATATTGTCTCAACTCTAAAACTAGGCTGGGTATGCATGAACGAGTGAGGTCTTGATAAACTTCAAACAGTGAGTTGCAATAAAGGGTGAGTAGGGGGAAGACTTGCATGAGAAGAGTGCGAAGGCCTGCCATAAACATCAGGTTTGTAATAGACTGGAGAGGAAAGCATCCGAACGCAAGATCCTTTTACATTCAAACACAAAAGACCAGAGAATACAATAACGTCACAACAAATCCTTTATCATAACATAACTGCAACAATTCACGCGAATCATTCGATCATGAACTCTCTGGCATGAGACAAAACATAGACGGGAAAAGGAGAACTGTTTGACATAAAACAAGAAATCTCAAACACGGAGGCATAGCCAGGAAACCAGAATGGTTATTAAAACTTTACAGTCGAGAGCTTCTCTCTACCATTGATAGATACAAAAATGGCGAAAATGCCTTCATATACTCAAACTAGTAACAACAACAAAATCGAGACGTAGCATTAAAAGCGTTGCGTCTGCATGGCTTCTGACAGTTAATGCGTGCAATATCTGGATGGTCGTGCAACTTATGGCAGACATGATCGATATTCTGACAGTTTCATCAGCGAATCGACGTTCCTTTAGTTCATTTCCGGACCTTCCCATTATGGCGGAGATGATGTCTAACTACCACCAACTGCCTAAATAACTGCTTCATGGGGATTGAGGACGACCTGGCCAACTCAGCACTTTGGGATGTGGAAGAATCCTCGCGCTGCCACCTGGAATAACTAAATGGATCGACGAATAGGCGTGGAGGCCAACGCGAACGATGGTGCGCACGACAGGAGTGGTGGCGTCGGACTATGAGGGCGTGAAAGAAGTGGCGAGGTGTGAGAAGGGCGACAGAGGAAGACATATGGCAGAAGACAACAGGTGGAGGGGACGGGAGATGACAAATAATGGACACACACTTAGTGGGAGGTTGATGTGAAAGGGAACAGGCACGCGGCAGGTGGTGAGTGGATGGACCACATAAAGGGAAAGAGGGGGGGATGGACGGAAGGTAAGGTGACAGGACAAGAAAGAGGGCCCCACGTTGATTTAAAACCGAGCAGCTAAGAATGATGGGATCGAAAAAGCGCCGTTGATCTGGGCGCTAATATCTCGACCGTCGAAAAGCTGCGCGTCCGATTCCGGACCCCCCCCCC
>JZKD02S1640672.1:744513-787348 GCA_000966675.3 Picea glauca | reverse complement strand
GTTAGAAAGGCGGGGGGGGTCCGAAATTGTCTTTATCGTTGTTGATCTGGGCGCGTTGATCTGGACCATTGAAGAGATGCGCCCCCGATTCTGGACCCCCCCCCTCCGCTTAAAGGTAGAAAGGCAGGGGGGGGGGTCCGGAATCCCATATGCACCATTGATCCGGGTGCGCGAATCACTGCCGCTCGTACTTGCTTGTTGCTTACCAAGGGCACATTAGCGTTCAAAACTTAGGACAAGTGGGTTTTTAACCCATTCTTTTACATTCTAACCCCCCTTACAAGAAATATCGTTAACAGAATGTCACAATAATCAAACCAATCTCTTGTTATTACATTTAATTTAGAAAATCTTATGACACGATGCCCATGATTAACCTTTGGAATATGTTAAAAGAGCTAAAAGTTTATTTTGAGTTGAGAGATGTTGCAATAAGGTTGTATGGGAATGAAATTGTCAATTTTAGGAACACTAAAGTATAATTAAAATTAATTAATTGTAATATAGAAGTTATCCAAGGTTCTCCTATGTCCCTTACCCTCTTTGGCATATACATTGGCAAGCTAGAGGGTTGAATTTGGAAGACGAAGGAAGTGTCTTCACCTAATTATCAATTCTATAGTCATCATCCTTCTTATTTATGCTCATGATATTGTTCTTACGGAGATGAGTCACTATGATCTCAACAATCAACTAAAACTCCTCAAGGATGTATGCTCTAGTACGAGTATGAATGTTAAAAATGAAAAAATGAAGGCTATGATAATTAAATGCAAAATGATCACTTATGCTAATTTCATGTATTGCAACAATAGCTTGGAGGAAGTGACTTCATACAAATATTTTGGAAACAATATAGATCATGAAGTTAAATCTCCTCTTTAAGGGTCTTCTCACTCTTGTTATTTTGTATGGTTGTGAAGTTTGGGGTTGTAAAATCCCTAGAGAATTATGGAGAAATATAGAGAAAATACAAATGTGTTTTATAACTCATAATCTAAAAATTAAAGGTAATACACCTTATCCTATCCTCCTCATAGAAGTGAGTCTTTCCCTCACTGAAAGCATGGATTTGACTAGGTACCTAGTGTATAAGAACAAGATGACAAGAAGCTTCCTAAGATTTCATCAAAATCCAATGAAAACCACTTACTCCTCAAGCGAGGGTGACATAAAGATAACAAGTCTTGGCTAAATCATTGGAGAACAAAGGAAAAGGTCACTCTGGAAAACAATGATAATATCAAAAATATTATTACATCTAAATTTAAGTAGAAATTGTGATGCGATAAAAAATTAAAATATTATAAGGATTTGATCAACCCAAATATAGAAAATTAAAAATGTATCTTTGTTTTGTTTAGTGTAAAGAAGAAAAACAACATTGTTAAAACAAGAACGAAATCTCATAAGATCCATAGTGAAATAGGGTGTTGGACAATTTGTAAAATGTTATGGGTCTAAAGAATTTGTCATCTTTGTGACATTAGGACGGTTGAAGAAGAAAAACACTTTTTTTATATTTTCCTCTGTACACCCACATTATAGCACAATTTAAAAATAATTTTTACAATACTAACCTTCCTAACATCTCAACTCATCAAAACTATGGTGATTTAGGAATTCTTTGTTAAATAATTTTTACCACAAAAATAAAATTCTAAAACAAATCAAGTTATTATTTATCTTTCTTAATGTTTAATATATCAAATTTGATCTGAGTAGACATTAACCACCACCACCATCATCATTATCAAAAAAAAATATTTCGTCTTAAAAATTAAAACACAAAAATATTAATAATTTAACATATCTTAACATTTAAGAATTCACCTTATAAAATATTAAATCATATTATATATATATATATATACCAAGTGACAAGATTACCAAAAATATCAGTTCATACTTTTGTTGAATTTTAGCATGTGATCTTGTGAACGAACATATATTTACAAGGTAACTAAAGCGTCAAAAACCAAGTTGACTGGATAAATATACTTTTATGTATAAATATATAAGAAAGTAAATATACTTTTGAGTATACAAAAGGAAAGATATCCTTTGTAACTTACTATTAATTACTTGAAAAATCAATAACAAGAAT
Source organism: Picea glauca (assembly GCA_000966675.3). NCBI lineage: Eukaryota > Viridiplantae > Streptophyta > Pinopsida > Pinales > Pinaceae > Picea > Picea glauca. The sequence continues at coordinate 785,241 of JZKD02S1640672.1, read as the reverse complement.
TTGTCTTTAAGTCACTTTACATTTTAAACATTCAACTTTTTGGTTAACATGGGAAAATCTCAACTTGAAACTCAAAGAATATGGAAAGGTGCATTACGTTACAATGGTTCATGAATTGGATGCACTGAATGCAATTACTTGATCGGTGTTTGTGGTGAGATTGCATTGAATTGAATGCAGTTATTTGATCGGTGTTTGTGGTGAGATTGCACTGAATTGGATGCATTGAATGAACATCTTCTTCAACTTATTAACACATATTTTTCGATATCAAATGTCTTGTACTTGATATAATGGGGGTATTTAGATTTGGAACAAAGTCTCCATTACATGGATTCCAACAAAATGGAGTTAAGATGATTTTTTTACAAAATTGTTGTTCATGATAGGGATTATGCTCTCTCAAGAATTAAATCTGAGGCAAATGTCCCAATTTTAAATGGTCAAGTTGCTTGTTGTAAATATGCTAGAATGATCATTACCATCATATGGAGGTGATTTTTCAGTTACTCAAAAAGAGACAAGACCATGCAAATGTACACAAACTTGAAGGAAATAGGCCAAACATATATATTAATGAGAACATAATAAGGTGCTTACAAAGTGTAGATGAAGATGTAGCAGCCTCACCAAGTCTTCCTCATCCAACCCCTTGCTAAAAATATCCACGATCAAAATGACAATACTTTCCACTAATATCCCCTCCCCTTTCACTATGAGAATGCCTCCTTATATAGGCTTTGAGAGGCTCAACCACCTTAGTTATTCTTGGGATAAGTTGAGGATATGACTCCATCAAGTGTGAGATTCCCCTTAGATCCAACCTTTAGCTTGGGTTCAAGCCAAAATGACTCGGATGCTTCTTGGTTGTCCTTAGAGATAAGGGGGATTCCCCCCCAATAATCTCTCAACAGATTTGCGCTCCCTCAAAGTTGACCACAGAGTGTTGCAACGCTCTTTGCTAAGAGAACAAGGAGCGCTAGCACTCCCTACAAGTGGGCAGGGGGGTGTTGATCTCCAAAAATACTTTTAGGATGATTATTCCTCAAGGTAAAAGATTGTAAACTTCACCAAATGATATATTTTCCTCTTCTAAAACATCTTAGAGGATTTCCCAAGTGTTCTTATGATGTCGTCCGCGATGCGACACATGTGAGGCAAAAATGTGACTTTTGCGACACTTGCAACATTTGAGACAAAAGTGTGACACTTGCGACACTTGCAACAATGACAACAAAACATTGTCGAAGTGAGTAATTTTGATGTGTAACACTTAGTACTATTTATTTCTCCTTCATCCCTAATGTGGGGAACTCAATTTCATACGGATATATATTCAAAACTTTTTGCCTTGCTGTTATCTTTGACAAGTAAGAAGTGGTGGCCCCTACTTCCCTAATCGCACTTGTTGTTGGCCCTTCAATGGATCTTCTCTCTTATGCTATCCTTAAAACCTTTAATAGATGTTGCAATGTCATGAGTTGTTCTTGCAGCTTCTGGTGCAATTTGTCTTGTTTCTACAACGCTTGCTGAGATAAATCCTCTACGACATCCCTCACTTGGTAGCCAATATTCTCGGTATCAATGTCTATTAAAGTGTAGATAGATGGTTCTTTATGGGTTTTCATATTCTTGCACATATATGTTTTTTTCCCCTAACGCTTGTCTTTCCTCTTGTCCCTTTCTTTGGGTACTATCTCCTGCATGTCCCCTATGCCATCACCTTGTCGATTTCCTTGATCATTTCCTTGGTCTTCTTCTTCATTGTCAAGGTGCTCCATCTCAGTTTCATTCATAGGAACCTTCTAGTGTGGGTCCCAATCCTGCATAATCAGTTGAATTTCTTCCTCTATGATTTTGTATTTTATCTGGACCCATTCCTCGCTCAGGTCTTTCTTCGCTTGTATGTACATGTGATGATGGTCTACCTAGAACAGTGCAATCAGTGTAGGCCTATACAATATGTGGAAAAATGTGAGGTGTATCCTTGATACACTTCCTAATCCTTTCTCTATATAGAAATAAATCAATATTGGTGTCTATCAATATTCTCTTATCCGTCGTGTACCAAAAGTTATGATACTTGGTGGCCAAGCATGACTTACTCCTCAAACCCAAAAACTATGCATCCTCTGGTTCTTCCCATGATGTGAACGCAATCATAATTAACAACCAAGAATACTGAAATTAAATACCATTGTCCTATGCATCTGTGCAATCGATGATGAATTGTCTTAGTAAGAATGGTACCCACCTCATCGTTTCCCCTTTGACACACTTCTTAGCTGCAACTATCACACTTGGGAGCACTTGGTCTTTCCTGCACTTTCTCAGTAAATTGCATGTCAATTCTTGTGTTGCAATTCATATTGTTGGATCACATATGCTTGGAACATCCAACCTACACACGCCTCTAACTATGCGAAACTTCTCCCTCATGGACTATGAAAAAGTATTGTCAATATTTTTTTTCTACAAACAACAAGATGGAATCTTCCCCCTGTCATGGCAATCCTATGATTTTGGTATTCAACTTTGCTTCTATAGAAATTGGCCTATCCAACCATAAGTAACTTCCATGCACACATGTTAACAACATATTGACACATGCATTCACCTCCTCAGTGTGGAATTTCAAATAGATTTAGAATGCCAAATCGTTCCAACCCTCTGGCCCATACCTTTGGCACATGTATAATCTAGTTCGTCACTAGATCTATTCTCAGCTCCAAGTATTCGTCCGGCACAAGTTTATGGAAATTCCTTGTGTCTATGATATCATGTTTTGCATATTTGAGTTGTTGCACCTTCCCTAACATATCCTCATCGAAGATGACCCCAGTTTGGATGTTAGGCATCACCAATTGATACTTGACATCCTTGATCAATGTTAGTGGTTTTGCATCATCCTTCCTCAATGGACTGTAGTCCCTAGGGAACCATGGCTCCGATGATGATGTGCCCAAAATCCACCCAACCTCTTTTGATGTTTTTTTGGCTCTCATTAATAATTATTTGGTATGAACATTGTTTTCTTTGGTGGTGCCATATATGTAATCAGGTTACTAGCGACAACTAATTCATCTCTTTTGTTTTTCTCAGGATCTACAACATAGCTCTCATCTCTCTCTTACTCACATGCAACTCCAAATAAAAATGACCAATGTTTTTCGATCCTCTACAACTTTTTTTTCCCTTCTCAAGTTTTCTCTCTACCTTCGTGCCTGAATTAACTATATAATCCATTAGTTGTGTAATGAATTCTTGATTTAATGTTGATTTATTATCAAATATTTTGTTGGACTTTTTTCTTTGATTTGCTAGTCTGTCATGATCTCTAGAAGATTTTTCCATTTATGACTATGTTTCATCTTTATTCCTTGTGATTAAGTATGTTTAACCATAATTTCCACCCATCAATTCTCCCTTAACGATATTTATTACTCAGTTGCATAGTTTTCCAATTTTCTTGTGGTGCAATCGCTTCTTCTTCGTGGATTTGGATTCCTTTGCACGATGTTGCCTCTATGCCTTTTATTTTTATCTGTGAAATTCTCATTTTTAGTCCTTCCTCTAAACCATCTTAAATTTGTTCATTTCTTTCCTTTTTTCACCACAAGTATCAACACCATAAATTCCCCACTGTAAAAAGGTTTAGCATAGACCCAAACAAAACCCCTGACCATAAAGGCACCCTTCTGAAGACAATAACTGCTCTGATGCAAAATAAAGATTTTAACATTGCACAATTAATTACATCAAATAGATTCTTAATAAAGATATAAAAAATACAATGGAACACACACAAACACACACACACATTACATAGAGATTTTACTCTGGAAACCAAAACCGAGAAAACCAGCAACCTATTTAGATCCATGGTGGCGTGCAATTGTAAGAGCCTAGGTTCAAGTTATCCAACCAACAAAACCCTTTAGATATTGTCCCTTTCAGCATCACCTACATCCAAGTGAAGTCTCTCCTGAGGTATCTACTTGGGCTGCAGGAACCAAGTTCGTGCAAAGAGGAGGGGATGTCAGGCCATCAACATATCCATTACTATTTATCCACCCTATGCACAATATTTTTTATTTAATATCCTTTGATTAGTCAACAAACTCTATTGTGAAGAACCAATATAACGTGGAATTCAACATAATTAAACCACTACATCATTCAGTATTATTGTGTATCAATCATATCGTAAACAAATCTATACTAATCATGCATAAACATAACATACATGAAAAAAAACATTGACGCAACATATAGAGACACAAATTTTAATGTGGTTCACCCAATCCTTGGGCTACGTCCATAAAAAATGGCCTCTATATTAATATTCATGCAATAATCCTCTCAGGCCTACACACTGCACTTATAATAGATATAACATGCTATGCTACCGAGACCTACCTAGCCTCTCTATAATGCGAGCCTTTTTTTGGGGAAAACCCCCAAAAACCCTGAACAAAAACCCTCATCAAGCAACCACTAAGTAGGAGAGAAAGTAATTAACTCAGTAACCCCATATTTCCTGACCCTTTACATATTTGTATATTTAAATCAGGATAAAAACCCTACAAAAACTCATAAAAAAACATTCCTCAAAACCCTCATGGTTCATGCATGTTTTTCCCATCTTTATGCCTGCATGTTTCTTTTCCTTCCTTTTGTGCCTGCATTATTTTTTTCCTGCATGCTTAATCATTGTTCTTCTTTCTTTTGTGCGCCTAACTACCGATCTTTAGGATTTTACACACTCCCTCAATACTTAGTTATTCAAATTTCTTGTCCAACATGCCCCTAACACTCACTTGTGGCTTGTCCCAAGCCACTTAAGCCTATTGCATCGTGTCCTTCCATGCCTCCATGAAATTTTGGATGGTTTTCCTTGTTGTAGAAACTTATCTTGACCTTAGATTCTTTCTCCAAAATCTCATATACTTCCTACACAATCAAGGTTGTGAGCTTCTCTTCACTGTCTTGTGCTACTTTATTTACTATGCCCTATACAATTGTCAATTCCTCTATAACCCTGAGTGCCTCATGCTGCAAAGGTACCAATTGTTATGCTAGATTATTCTACTCTTCCCTTAGTTATTATATCTCATTATATGACTTCCTATTCACTGTAATGTCCCTTTCCAAATAGGATCTCTAGAGAGGAGGCCTAATGGTCTAAATTTCCTCATTAGACTATAGCCAGGGCCAAAGAGGGGTAAACAGGGTTACTAGAGGTCACTCCAGTCACAGGTTTTATATTCAGAAAGTGACATTGAGCTAAAAAGGATTTTAAGTCATTATGAGCTAAAAATAGAAGTCAACAGTGAATTAGGGTTTCAACAATGATTTAGGGTTTTAGAAGTCAATAGTGAATTAAGGTTTCAACATGATTTAGGGTTTTGGAAAGCTATAAAGGAAGGGTCAGTGACCTAATTCATCATTATGTAGATTATGAACTGTCATTGAGGAGAAGAGGTACATCTCAAAAGAGATAGTTCAGTCTATTCCAGGAGGAAGACACCAGTTGGCTAATTTCAGTGTTGAAAGACACACCCTAGTCACTGGGAAGATCATCCAGGTCTTCCATCATTCTTCATTGATTCCACAGTTCTCCCATATTCCAGGTATTAACTTTTAGTTGCTTATTTGTATTCCATCTAAGATCCTTTTTCCTTTGGATCTAGCCAAGTGTTGGTATTTTATTCAGCCGCAGTTGGTTATTTACATTCCGACTAAGATCCTTTATCTGTTGATCTAGTCGAGTATTGTCAATTTATTCAGCTGCATTTGGCCATTTTGTAATCCACAAAGATATCATAATACAAAATTTGTAGTTCTTTGTCACATTTATTATTTGTATGATCATTTATATGTTGTAAACCTTTGATCCTACACACACATTAGTAGCATTTCCTAGACTAGCCAAGTCAAGAACATTACAGTGGTATCAAAGATTTAGTCCTGCCAGTCTGTGACTAAAGACAATGAGTGTAGAAAAAGACCAAGAGGGCCTTGAACACGTATGTGACAAATATGTCACTTACAACAGGTATCAGGAAAGAAGGCATAGGCTTGGTTTTCCCCCTTTTCCTCCTAGATCAAAGGAAGAGGAAGAGGAAAACAAATATGTAGAGAGAAGGGTAGAGAATAATGTAGAGAGGATGCTAGGAGACAGATATAAGTGACCAGAGGGAAGTGGCAAGGCCCCTGTAGATCTAGAGGCATCTTTCATGGAGGTTATCAATGATATGTTAGCTAGTCAATGGACCATGTCTCAGTCCTTGACACAGGTGGTTGATAGATTGGCTAGAGTGGGAACCCCAGATACACAAGTCCCGCATGCAACATAGGAGAACTTGGGAGTAGGTGGTATACCTCATTCACCCTCTTGCACATACACCTTTGCGAGTAGGACTCCCAGACCCTTGTTTTCCAATTTCCAGAGGGTACCCCCAGTAGCAGCACCGCCACCGATAGCACAGAGGCCACCCACTCATGTCGATGACATTGCTGAGTATAGGAGGGAGTACACAATATTGGGTCATGGATTCCATCAGGACATGACCTTAGTCGAGTACTGTGGACTCAAACTCAGGAAATTCCCCAGAGAGCCACAGAGGGGAGAACCACAACAACAACAAGGGCATAACCTCAATTTCATCTGAAAAGTTGGGAAACTCACCATCCCTTCTTTTGACGGATCGTCCAAATACACTACCAGAGCTTGGGTACAAAAGCTAAACATGTATTACAATCTCAACCAGATGACCGAGACAGAGGCCATCAGTTTCGTGACCTTACACCTGGAGGGTGAGGCATGCAAGTGGTGGTATCATCGACTAGTGACATTAGGTCACAGTCGCATCACCTCCTATAGGGAGTTTACAGATAGGCTCATGGATAGGTTTGATAGGAAGGATCCCAAGATACACTTCAAGGATCTAGCCCAGTTGAGACAAACTAGCATAGCAGAGTCATTCATCACAGAGTTTCAACGAGTAGCCATGGTAGTGACAGATATATCAGAGCCCAGGTTCATCATGATATTCACAGAATGACTCAAAGAGCCTTTGAGAGGATGGGTGAATGCATAGAGGCCTCCCACTTTGCAGGATTCCATCCTTCGCACTCGAGATCTGGAAAACTCAATGCCATAAACTAAAACTTTCTCCAAACCATTTGTGCCCCAGAGGGATCGAGACAGGAAGCCATTCCAGAGAGAATGGAAGGGAAAGGAGAAGTTGTATGATGAGACTAGGCAAGAGTTTATGAGGAAGAAGATTTGCTTCAACTGGAGAGATCCTTGGGTCCTAGGCCACAGGTGCATGGGAAAGGGAGAGATTCATTATATTGAGATAGTAGCAGATAGCATGGGTAGTGAGGAGGAGGAGTAGGACACTAGATCCACTATTTTAGAGGGGGAGTTATCACCAGTAGAGGAGTAGTCTCCCCATAGACCACCGACACCGGCAGGATCCCATCCTCCACTAGTCCCACAACCGCGAGAATAGGGTAACAGGAGGAAACCAACAAAGGGAGGTGTCATAGCGACCTTTTTTGGTGTTCTTAGGTATGATAGCCTCCATATCAGAGGGATTATTCAAGGGCAATGGGAAATCGCCCTGATAGATGGTGGGGCCACCCACAACTTTAGCGATGCTTCACTAGTATCGAGACGAGCACTTCAGACAGAGGAGTTTGAGGGGTTTGATGTTGTGTTATCATATGGCCACATAGTGGAGTGTCTAGATAGAGTTCCAAACTTAGAGATGAAGTTAGGCAGCTACACAGTGAAAGACACATTTTATGTGGTTGACCTATCATACACAGATGTGGTGTTAGGAGTTTAGTTGATGATTACCTTGGGAAAAATCACTACCAACTACCAAACCTTTGAAATGGGATTCATAGATCAGGATGGGAAGAAGGTTGTTCTAAGAGGTATGTCAACAGGAGCACCCAGGATAGTTTCAACCAAGAGGATGGAGAGGATATTTAGACACGGGGTGGTAGAATATGTCGCAAAATTCTTGATCACTACTCAAAAGGATTTGGAAGGTCGACAACAATACCATACATAGATCAAGAATTTATTGGGACGACATTAGTAGGTCTTTGAGGCAATTTCACCAGGGATACCACCTGATATGGGGCTTGAGAACACCATTGAGTTGGAGGAGGGGGTACAAGTGCACCAACAAAAGATTAGGGCCATTCTGGATTAGTTGACACCCAAGAATGTGACATAACTGAGGAGCTTCTTTGGGTTGTGCATCTATTACAGACGGTTCATCCAAGGTTTTTCTCATATTGGAGCACTGCTGATAGATATTACAAGGAATGGGGCCGTCATATGGACCGAGAAATCACAGGAAGCCTTTGATCACATGAAGGAAGTCACGGGCACTTGTCCAGTGTTGGCACTACCAGACTTCACCTTGCCATTTGTACTAGAGTGTGATGCATCTAGTGAAGGGATCAGTGCAATTTTGATGTAGGGAGGACACCCCGTTGTATTCAAGATCCATAAGCTTAGTCAACCTGAGAGGTTGTAATCCATTTATGAAAAGGAAATGTTGGAAATCATGCATTCCTTGACCAAGTTTAGACAATATTTGGTGGGCAACAAATTCGTGGTCAAGACCAATCACAATAGTTTGAAGTATTTCCTTGAGAAGAAGGACCTCAGTGAGCACTAACAAAAATGGGTGATGAAGGTACAGGCATTTGACTTTGTCATAGAGTATGTCAAGGGGAAGAAGAAAATTGTGGTTGATGCACTATCAAGGATACCTACAACATGTTCTTTGATGGATATTTTAGCAGATTGGAAATCCCAATTGTTAGTGGACTGTTCCAAGAACAAGTTCGCTTGTGAGGTGATGGATGGGCAGATAGAAGATGACCGGTATAGGGTCATTGACGATGTCATATTTTACAAGGATAGAGTCTACTTGGGGCCAAATTTAGGGATTAATAAGAAGATCCTCACCATAGTTCATGATTCACCTCTAGCAGGCCATCAGGGGTCTTTCAAAACCTATAGATAGATCAGAGAGAGGTTCTCATGGAAGGGCCTCAAACAAGATGTTATGAGACACATCAGTGAGTGTGTGACTTGCCAGCAGAAAAATTTAGAGCATGCTTTTCTAGTAGGGCTACTTCAACCACTCCCCATTCCAGAGCAGAAATGGGAGAGTATATCTATGGACTTCATCACAAGTCTACCCAAGGTCTAGGGTAAGGACTGTATCTATGTAGTGGTCGACAGATTGACCAATTTTTCTCACTTCTACGCCATACCGACAGAGTATAGCACAGTTCAGGTGGCCTATCTTTTCTTCATGGAGGTCTTTAGACTTCATGGGTTGCCAAAGAATATTGTGAATGATAGGGACAATCAGTTCATAGGGACATTTTGGAGAGAGTTGTTTCAGATGGTGGGGATAGAGTTGACACCTAGTACCATCTATCACCCTCAGATAGATGGGAAGAACGAGATTGTTAACAAGTGGGTTGAAGGGTATTTGAGGAACTATGTAGGAGGACAACAGAGAACGTGGGTAAAGTGGCTACATTTAGGACAAAATTGCTACAACACCACCTTCCACATGTCTATTGGTGTGACACCCTTCCGAGCATTGTAAGGATATGATGCTCCCACTATGGTAGAATTGGTCTTCGGGGAGGGAAGAGCTCCCAAGGCCAAGGATTGGATCATAGAGAGTCAGGAGATTCTCAAGTTGTTGAAAGACAACCTCTAGATGACGCAAAATTGACAGAAGATAAGTGTGAACAGGCACATGATAGAGCGTAGCTTTGGGGTTGGAGATTTGGTTTTCTTGAGACTTCAACCCTACAGACAGTCATCTATGAAGAAGAGTGGGGCCGATAAGCTCAAGCCCATATTTTATGGTCCTTACAGGATCATCCACCAAGTAGGCGAGGTTGCTTATGAGCTAGAGCTTCCAGAGGGGAGAAAGATTCATAACGTGTTCCATGTGTCTTGCCTGTTATCCCCAATTTCTAGGGATAACTAGGAGATCATGTATTGAGGCCCACAGGTCCTAGACATGGAGTACTAAGAGAAGGATTGACCTGAACATGGCCCTGGAGGGCCCATATTTCTTCTCCTTCATCAGACTTGTCCTATCAGTAGCAGCATCATCCATCACCTTTGGCTTGGACTTGCATCAGAGAAGACTCTTGCTCCATGAGGTAATTGGTCTAGGTATCATGGTATGTGTCATGTTTGATCATTATAAATTTCAGATATATGCATCAGATCCCTTTCATTTCTAACGACTGCTTGGATCTTACACTAACCCACTTGACCATGGTTGGGTAAATTAACAGGGTACCCTAGCAAGCTTGTGCCCATAGGTTTTGGTGAGCTACCAGGGGGGATTTTGAAGAGCCATCATCTGCTCCCATGATATTATCACTTTTACATATTATCTCCCATTCATCTATCCCATTCCCCTAGTCCATACATTAGGATGAATTATTTGTGGGTTACACCTTATCCTGTGGGAAGAAGGGGCTAAAGGCCCAGGGGGTAAAAGCAGCTGGTAAGAGATAAAATCCATAAAAAGTAAAAACTAGATATGCCTCGCCCAGGGAGCCCTAAGAAGACAATAAAAGGCCTCTCGATAAGAAACAAGAGGGACCTAGATAAAAAACAAAAAACAAGACCTAGCCAAGAGGATGGGGTGTCTCATCACGAGCCAACCCATTATGTTCATAGGTACCTAGCAGTATGACATTTCCATTATCTGGTTATCATGCCAGGGCAGTGACCTTTGGTTGCATGACCAAGGGAAAGGGGGTCTCATCATGAGCCATCCTTATCATCTCTGTGAAAGTACTCATGGGTAACACTGTCAGCTCTGGTCACCATGCCAAGGCAGTGTCCTCTAGTTAGACCTTGAAATAAAAAAGTAAGAAAAAGTAATAAATAAAAGAAAGAATAAAGGCAATAAAGGGCTTGGAAAAAATTTCATCCATGACAGGTACAACTCGCCTCCTACAAAGGCACCCACGGATAATACCACGCTTGTCTTCCACTATTTCTAGACATCCTTTCACCATACCACCTCGTGTCACATGGCTTGGATGATATCCTTTGGGAACTCTCCTCTTCTTATGGATGCTGGCCCAATAGGGCACTTTTTCTTTTTCTTCGGCTTTGTATAGTAGGTCATTGTAATGTCTTTGAGATATTAAATGATATGCTAGGGGTTTTTATGCATGCATTTGATAAAATTAATGATGAAATATGATTGAAATTACTATGATCCCGAGGAATAATGATCCCATGGAGGGTGAAGTTTTTGATGTGCAGGACTATGCCCGATGGACAGGTACCAGGTGGACTGGTACACGTGGGGAGATGATTAGTTTGGACCTCCATGGGGCTAAAGAGCCCATCAAATGGTTGTTGGGACCTCATCAGGGGCAGAGACAGGACAGTGATTGGTCGAGCCTTTGCACGAGAGAAGAAGAAAGACATTTTCATCCAATATCCCTTGGTTGAGCCCAACCCTAGGGGGTTGACCCACTACAGGTGGAACGTGTCCCTCTGTTGACCCAGGATATCCTCCAGAGATCCTTGACGTCACCTCCAATGCATGGCAACTTTATAGGGTAGTTTGGCATGTGTGGAAGAGTTTGGAGGCCCAGAAAGGGCTAACGTTTGTCTTCTAGTGCTGAGATTTTCCCTCAAAAGGGCCAATGTCTCCCTTAAAGGGGCTAGACGTCCTGCTTACTGCTCATTTAGGGTTTTTATTTAGCAGTTTAATGTAAAATAGTATGACTTTTAGTTATCATCCTTGTCGGCTGTTTTAATGACCTAATTTTAATTAAAGGTCATTGGATGATATAAATTAAGGATGTTTTCCCTCATTTTAGAATAACATACTTCACTCACACAATTGAGATCTGATTTTGCAACCTACTTGGGTAGATTTGTTGTCTAAAGTGAGGCTCACTTGCTATTGGAAGGATGTTTTCGGCATTTATGGCATTTCTCTCAAGGAAGGTTTACAACTAGGGTTTGCTTGTGCTTTTCTTCATGACTTGTAAGTAAATTTTCTTGCAAAACTTCTTAAGTGAATGATTGTAGGTACAATTTTTTGCATTTTTCTTGTTGTATTGCTGATTTAAAACCCTAGGTAACAAGCACACAAGTAGGTTATCATTACATGTCCCCTTGTTGAGAAATCTTTTTCAGCCATTGAACGAAAGAGATAGAGCCTAGCCTTTGCTACACCTGTCTTGTTTCTTCTGAGCTAGTGTTGAAGTCTATAAGTTGAAAAGAGGAGACGTCCTAGGCCTAGATTTCCAACACCTAGGGTTTTCACCTTATAGGGTTTGAAAGCCTTGTTATTGCAACACTTTCTCCATTAGACTTATGCTTTAGGCTAGCCATTTTGCCAAGTTGATTTAGAGAAGGAGGAAAGAGCACGAGGCCTTGCTTAAGCAACACCGAAGTGAGCCTCTTTCCCCTAGGGTTTTGATTCTAGGGCCCTGCCTTTGCAGCACCATAGAACCCTACCTTCTAGTCCCTGAATCATCATCCTTTCGAGACCTTGTGCCCTTATCTTTTGACTCCATATACCCGAAGGCACTGATTTGATCTCCAGCGTTGAAGCTTTAGTGTACAAAACTACCTTTGAAACTTTAAATTTTGAAACTCTAACTAACATTGCTAACCTAATTAACACTGACGTCATAGTTGAATATTTCATATTGGCACAACAAAACTGTGATATAAGAAATTAAATGATGATTCAAATATTTGATTGAGTAAATCATTGATTGGACACATTTTTGGCTTAGTCATCTTGGTAGATATTGATGAATTGATGATCTCTTGTAGCTAATTGACAAAACATTGACTTCATTCTATATCTATTTCTTTACAATTGCTTATTGAATAATATTAGATAGTCAAAGAAGTACTAACCCTTTTAGTTATAGCCTGCAAATATATATATATCGTGTTGTTGTTGTCTTGTTCCGAGCAGGTGTTTTCAACAGGGCATACACTTCTTTTATTGGCTGATTAGCCAGACTGTCTGACATTGGTGGTAACCTAAGAGGAGGGAACTCTAAAACTTGACCTTGTATCTTCTTCCTCTTCTAACCCCAGGTTACTGGGGATTTCTCCACTGGGCTAACCTCCTGAAACAAAAAGAACCTCCCCATCAAGGTGACATTGGGTGGGGAAGGTTCTTGTTGCGCTAGTTTGTCCTCTATCCTTTAGCCTCTGACCTAAACTACAAACTGTGTGATAACATTTTGGCGTCATTGCCGGGGAACATTGAGTCAATCTTCCTCAATGAAAAATATTTTGGTAAGCCTTGCCTCAAATACCTTTCTCTTACAATCTTACCTGGCGACTCCACTAGACTTTATTTCCCTTTTCTTTGGTAGTTTCAAGAAAACTATCTGGTGACTCCACTAATATTTCTTAGGGTGCCACATTACTTTCTATGATATTTTCAAGTTATGGGATCATGGCACACTGGGAAAAAATGTATCCAAGTATTGATTTCAGAAGTTTTCAAGGATACCCAAATTACTTTGATACAAAATGGCTAGACAACTCTCCAATGTTTTTGGGCATCCCAGCTCCTCCCATAGTAAATTTTTTCGAGTATTTGAGCGAGATGAAGTTGGGAGGAGAGGATGCTCTTATAAAGTTGTTCTTACTCACTCTGCCATCCTACTTAAAAAATAATTTTAAGAGTTGTTGCAAGGATAGGGGTATATCATCTTTCATACACCTCATCAGTAGGTTTATAGACCTTACTAAGTCAGATTGCCAAATGTATGAAGATGTCCTTCAAAACCTCATGGTAACCTTACACCACAAAGGATTCACCATTGATATTGTAGAAGATCTCAAGAAATCTTATCATGATCAATACCAAGAATCCTGTGATATAAGAGACGAGGTTTATGAAGACCATTGTCAACCCCTTGAAGACGAGCAAGACCTCTCCCTTAATCCAATAGAATGCAACAAAGATATAACCAGAAACATGAATTATGAGGATGAAGCACCAGTAATCGCTCTTCAGTCTGATGAAGTTATCCAAGATTCTGTCCCTCCTGCATAATATGAAGAGAGTGAGGTAAGTTATTTTCATTCTTTTGATGATACCTTGTTCTATGACTCAAAAAATGAAGAAGGAATGGAACCCTTGGACAAGCTAGATCCCCTATATCTCGAGACTAAAGATGTAAAGGCAGGTTTTCCACATAATGAAGCTATCCAAATACTTGAAGGTCTTGCACAGGAAGGAGAAAGTGAGGTAAATTACTACCCCTTCCAAGTTTTTAGTGGTTCTTTACCTTATGACACAGAGAGTACAAAAGTATTGGATTCTTTGACTCCTCCATGTTATGATATTGATACTGACATAGTTGATTTTGATGAGTTCATACTTGTTGGGAGATGTAGATGGGATGCATTTAGTTATGATACAGATCCCATCTATGACATAAAAAGTCATCTTCGGATGTTTCCCTTGCAATTACCACAACAGATTACTTTTGACTAGTGGCAACAAGGAGATGAGGTTTTTGCCCATACCTTCCAAAAGACCAAGGATGAACCGGTACCTTATTTTCCTAATGATTTTCGGTCATACCTTGAGCACTTTGATGACTTTTCTTCTGAGCATTTGGATTTATTTTGTGAAGATGATTGTCAATCACCTATCTGCTCAGATTTTGATACAAGTGAGAACATTGTTTGCCTAAGGAAAGTATCTCATGGATTTTCACTCCAGCCACTTGTTGTTACTTTACCGTGCTTGTCCATTAAAGGTGTGCTTGAGAAGTGTATTTTTAATGTTGTGTTTCCTCTTAGGCAAACCCTGAACTCCAAGGGTTGGTTGGGTACTGCATGTTTTAGTCAGTTTTTCAACTTTCCCTTTATAGTTTTCCAGTCATCTGCTACATCTTTGTTGATCCCTTCTTTGACTTCAAAGTGTGAGGATGTCCTAGGTAACCAGTTTGCAAGTCCTTTGAGTCAATTTTCTGAACCTTGCATTTTTCATGACCCTTTCTTGAAGTGGATTGAGTACTTTCCTCAGAGATCGACTTGGCAGGATTTTATCCCTCCCACTCGCCTCCATGAGTTTGATTATGAGTTTTCCGATGATATGATATACATTACAACTCATGACGTTTTTGTTCTTGACTTGTCATTGTTCTGGTTTATAATGAAGAACACAGGAAGGTATTATGGGACATTGCTGGATTGGCTCCATTGGTTATTTGAATACACCAAACATCCAGCCAAAGGTAAGTGTAGGTAAGTAGTTTGCTTTACATTATTGATTATTTTTCAGTCATATACATATATTATATTTCTGGGGTGGAAATACCACCCCACCTTTGTTACTGATGCCCTTTTCAAGTGTGAGAAGGTTTACAGGTTTATGCTAGAGATGCTGAGGTTATCATGCGCTCTACAGTGAGCACATGTCCCTGAGTTGGAGCCAGATGTTATCCCCGATTTCTAGGGATAAATAGGAGATCATGTCTCGAGGCCCACAAGTCCTAGACATGGAGTACCGAGAGAAGGATTGACCTGAGCATGGCCCTGGAGGGCCCATATTTCTTCTCCTTCATCATACCTATCCTGTCAGTAGAAACAACATCCATCACCTTCGGCTTGGACTTGCATCAGAGAAGACTCTTGCTCTGTGAGGTAATTGGTCTAGGTATCATGGTATGTGTCATGTTTGATCATTATAACTTTCAAATATATGCATCAAATCCCTTTCATTTCTAACGACTACTTGGATCTTACACTAACCCACTTAACCATGGTTGGGTAAATTAATGGGGTACCCTAGCAAGTTTGTGCTCATAGGTTTTGGTGAGCTACCAGGGGGGATTTTAAAGAGCCATCATCCACTCCCATCATATTATCACTTTTACATATTATCTCCCATTCATCTATCCCATTCCCCTAGTCTAGACATTAGGATGACTTATTTGTGGGTTACACCTTATCCTATGGGAAGAAGGGTCTAAAGGCTCAAGGGGTAAAAGCAGTTGGTAAGAGATAAAATCCATAAAAAAAAAACCTAGAGATGCCTTGCCTAGGGATCCCCGAGAAGGCAATAAAAGTCCTCTTGATAAGAAACAAGAGGGACCCGAAGAAAAAACAAAAAACAATACCTAGCCAAGAGGATGGGGGGTCTCATCATGAGCTAGCCCATTATGTTCATAGGTACCTAGCAGTATGACATTGCCATTATCTAGTTACCATGCCACGGTAGTGACCTTTGGTTGCATTACCAAGGGAAAGGGGGTCTCATCACGAGCCAGCCTTATCATCTCTATGAAAGTACTCGTGGGTAACACTGTCAGCTCTGGTCACCATGCCAAGGAAGTGTCCTCTAGTTAGACCTTGAAATAAAGAAGAAATAAAAAGTAATATATAAAAGAAAGAATAAAGGAAATAAAGGGCTTGAAAAATTTGCATCCATGACAGGTACAACTCGCCTCCTACAATGGCACCCATGGATAATATCACCCTTGTCTTCCACTATGACTGGACATCCTTTGACCATACCACCTCGTGTCACATGGCTTGGATGATATCCTTTGGGAACTTTCCTCTTCTTATGGATGCTGGCCCAATAGGGCACTTTGTCTTTTTCATCGACTTTGTATAGTAGGTCATTGTAATGTCTTTGAGCTATTAGATGATATGCTAGGGGTTTTTATGCATGCATTTGATAAAATTAATGATAAAATATTATTGACATTTTTTTTATCCTGAGGACTAATGAGCCCATGGAGGTCGAAGTTTTTGATGTGCAGGACCATGCCCAATGGACAGGTACCAGGCGGAACAGTACACATGGGGAGATTATTAGCTCGGACCTCCATGGGGCTGAAGAGCCCATCAAATGGTTGTTGGGACCTCATCAGGGGTAGAGATAGGACAATGATTGGTCGAGCCTTTGCACGAGAGAAGAAGAAAGACATTTTCATCCAGGATGCCTTGGCTGAGCCCAGCCCTAGGGGGTTGACCCACTGCAGGTGGAAAGTGTCCCTCTATTGACCCGGGACATCCTCTAGAGATCCTTGGCATCACCTCTAGTGTGTGGTAGCTTTATAGGGCAGTTTGACACATGTGCCAGAGTTTGGAGGCCCAGAAAGGGCCAATGTTTGTCTTCTAGTGCTGAGATTTTCCCTAAAAAGGGCCAACATCTCCCTCAAAGGGGATAGACATCCTGCTTACTGCTCATTTAGGGTTTTTATTTAGCAATTTAATGTAAAATAGTATGACTTTTAGTTATCATCCTTGTCGGCTGTTTTAATGACCTAATTTTTTTTTGTTTGTTAATTTGTGCAGGACCTGCGATTAACATGTGGCTTGAGAAACCGCGACTCAGGGGCATCTAGGCCGTCAAAATCACCCGGGGATTGCACCCGGCCTGAGCCACACCAACCCTTAACATGGTTGGATTTTTTTGTCCCCGCAGGTTTCGAACCGGTGACTTTAACATCACGAAGTGGCTTAACAACACACTCTGTCACCGACTGTCCTACACCTCGGGGACTTTAATGACCTAATTTTAATTAAAGGTCATTGGATGATATAAATTGAGGATGTTTTCCCTCATTTTAGAATAACACACTTCACTCACACAAGTGAGATCTGATTTTGCACCCTACTTGGGTAGATTTGTTGTCTAAAGTGAGGTGCACTTGCTATTGGAAGGATATTTTTGTCATTTATGGCATTTCTCTCAAGGAAGGTTTACAACTAGGGTTTGCTTGTGCTTTTCTTCATGACATGTAAGTAAATTTTCTTGCAAAACTTCTTAAGTGAATGGTTGTAGGTACAATTTTTTGCATTTTTCTTATTGTATTGCTGATTTAAAACCCTAGGTAACAAGCACAGAAGTAGGTTATTGTTACATGTCCCCTTGTTGAGAAATATTTTTCAGCCATTGAACAAAAGAGATAGAGCCTAGCCCTTGCTACACCTGTCTTGTTTCTTCTAAGCTAGTGTTGAAGTCTATAAGTTGAAAAGAGGAGACATCCTAGGCCTAGATTGCCTACACCTAGGGTTTTCACCTTTTAGGGTTTGAAAGCCTTGTTATTGCAACACTTTCTCCCTTAGACTTATGCTTTAGGCTAGTCGTTTTTCCAAGTTGATTTAGAGAAGGAGGAAAGAGCACGAAGCCTTTCTTAAGAAACACCGGAGTGAGCCTCTTTCCCCTAGGGTTTTGATTCTAGGGCCCTACCTTTGCAGCACCATATAACCCTACCTTCTAGTCCCTGAATCATCATCCTTTCGAGACCTTGTGCCTTTATATTTTGACTCCATATACCCTAAGCCACTGATTTGATCTCCAGCATTGAAGCTTTAGTGTACAAAACTACGTTTGAAACTTTAAATTTTGAAACCCTAACTAACATTGCTAACCTAATTAAGGCTGACGTCATAGTTGAATATTTCATCTTGGCACAAAAAAACTGTGATATAAGCAATTAAATGATGATTCGAAGATTTTATTGAGTAAATCATTGATTGGACACATTGTTGGCTTAGTCATCTTGGTAGATATTGATGAATTGGTGATCTCTTATAGCTAATTGACAAAACGTTGACTTCATTCTATATCTATTTCTTTACAATTGCTTATTGAATAATATCAGATAGTCAAAGAAGTACTAACCCTTTGAGTTGTAGCCTACAAATATATATATTGTGTTGCTATTGTCTTGTTCCGGGAAGGTGTTTTCAACAGGGCATACACTTCTTTTATTGGCTAATTAGTTGGACTGTCTGACATTGATGGTAACCTGTGAGGAGGGAACTCTAAAACTTGATATTGTATCTTCTGCCTCTTCTAACCCCAGGTTACTGGGGATGTCTCCCCTAGGCTAACCTCCCTAAATAGAAAGAACCTCCCCATCGAGGTGACATTGTGTGGGGAAGGTTCCTGTTGCACCAGTTTGTCCTCTATCCTTTAGCCTATGACCTAAACTACAAACTGTACGATAACATTGCCTCAAAAAGGAAGTGGGACAATTCATTAGCACGTCAGAGGAGCTTCCTCCGTTGGATGAGGATGGATAGTTGGAGTTAGTTCTGGAGGAGGTTTTGGAGTTTCGGGAGCAGAAACTGAGGAGAAGGGTCATCAAAGAGTGTTTGATCAGATGGATAGGGCTTCTAGTAGAGGACACTACTTGGGAGAGCGAGAAGGTGTTGCAGCACCCTCAACTAGTATTGCTTGAGGACAAGCAATTTCGGGAAGGAAGGACTGTAATTTCCCTTTCCAAATAGGATCTCTAGAAAGGAGGCTTAATGGTCTAAACTGCCCCGTTAGAGTATAGCCAAGGCTAAAGAGGGGTAAACAGGGTTACTAGAGGTCACTCCAGTCATAGGTGTTATATTCAAAAAGTGACATTGAGGTAAAACAGGTTAAATGAGCTTTTAAATCATTATGAGCTAAAAATATAAGTCAACAGTGAATTAAGGTTTAAGTAGAGAATTAGGGTTTTGGAAGTCAACAATGAATTAGGGTTTCAAAATGATTTAGGGTTTTGGAAAGATATAAAGGAATGGTCAGCAACCTAATTCATCATTATGTAGATTATGACTTGTCATTGAGGAGAAGAGGTGCATCTTAGGAGAGATAGTTCAGTGTATTCCAGGAGGAAGACACCAGTTGGATGATTTCGGTGTTGAAAGACACACCCTAGTCACCAGGAAGATCATCTAGGTGTTCCATCATTCTTCATTGATTCTGCAGTGCTCCCATATTCCGGGTACTATCTTTTAGTTTCTTATTTGTATTCTGGCTAAGATCCTTTTATCTTTGGATCTAGCTGAGTGTTGTTATTTTATTGAACCACGGTTGCTTATTTGTATTCTAGATAAGATCCTTTGTATGTTGATCTACTCGAGTATTGTCAGTTTATTTAGTTGCATTTAGCCATTTTGTAATCCATAGAGATATCATAATACAAAATTTGTAGTCCTTTGTCACGTTTATTATTTGTATGATCATTTATATGTTGTAAATCTTTTATCCTACACACACATTAGCAGTGTTTACTATACTATCCAAGTCAGGAACATTACATTCACCCAGATGGTCTCTATGTTCTCATATGGTGAAAAAATACTTATATTTTTCTAGGCCTGATGTACCTTCTCCTGCGCATCCCTTAATATTTATTCGACGACCTTCATATCTAGATCCTCTGTCAAATTTGTCCAAATATGCATAATTTATTCACATATCTCCATGCACTCCTCATCCAGACTCTTAATACTTGATACTGAGGTTATAGTTGTTTTTCTCTTTGTTTCTTCTCCTCGGCTGGTGTTCCTGGGCTGGTGTGCACTTCCAACTCTCTTTTTATAGTAAGGAATCCTTGAATGAGCTCAATGATTCTTTATACATGTTCCTCCAGTGTGCCTTCTATCACATCCGACACATTTGCAATCGCCTTATATAGTTTGTGGATATCCTATTGTATCCTCTTTTCTTGCTACTCGGCCTCGTCCTTCTCCCTCAGTATCCTCCTGGCCTTTTCCTCGGCCTTGTTCTTCTCTTGCATATCAGTTGTGTAATATTTTTTCAATTCTACCTTATATTTTGTTACCTTAGCCAACTCACTTGACGTTGACGCTACTTCTTGTGCAATACCTATTTGTAAGAATAGTAGTACTCCTATGGGAATCTATGAAACAAGTAAGTTCAGGTAACTTAGTAATCATGATTTCTCCTTCATCTCTAGTGTGGGGAACTCAATTTCATCCGATGATATCTTCAAAACTTTGTGCCTTGCTTCTATCTCTGACAAGTAAGGAGTGGTGGCCCCTACTTCCCTAATCACACTTGTTGTTGGTCCTTCAATGGATCTTCTCTTTTGTGCTATCCTTATTACCTTTAATAGATGTTGCAATGTCATTATTTGTTCTTTCACCTTCGAGCGCAGTTCATTTTTTTTCTACGATGCTTGATGAGATAAATCCTCTACGAAATCCCTCACTTGGTATCCAATCTTGTCGATATCATCATCTATCAAAGTGTAGATAGCTGGATTTTTATGGGATTTCATCTTCTTGCATGCAGATGTTGTTTTCGCTTGACCCTTGTATTTCCTCTTGTCCCATACTTTTGGTACTATCTCCTACATGTCCCCTGTTCCATCACCTTTTCCATTTCCTTGATCATTTACTTGGTATTCTTTTTCATTATTAGGGTGCACCATCTCAGTTTCATTCATAGGAACCTTCTAGTGTGGGTCCCAATCCTTCATCATTAGTTGAATTTCTTCCTTTGTGATTCTTTATTTTATGTGGACCCATTCCTCTCTCAGGTCTTTTTTTCACTTGTATGTACATGTGATGACAGTCTGCCCGAAACAACGCAATTGGTGTAGGCCTCTACAAGATGTGGAAAAATGTAAGGTGTATCCTTGATACACTTACTAATCCTTTCGCTATATAGAAATAAATCAATGTTGGTGTCTATCTATATTCTCTTTTTTGTTGTGTACCAAAATTTCTGATACTTGGTTTCCAAGCACAACTTACCCCTCAAAACCAGAAACTACACATCCTCTGGTTCTACACATGATGTGAACGAAATCATAATTAACAACCAAGAATATTGAAATTACATGCCTTTTTCCTATGCATATGTGCAATCGATGAGGAATTGGTTTAGCAAGAATGGTTCCCACCTCATCGATAACCCTTTGACACACTTCTTAGCTGCAACTATCATGCTTCCAGGCACTTGGTCTTTCCTACACTTTCTCAGCAACTTGCATGTCAATGCTTGTGTCACAATTCATATTTTTGGGTCACATATGGTCGACACATCCAACTCGCACATGCCTCTAACTGTGAGAAACTTCTCTCTCATGGAATATGACAAAGTATTGTCATTATTTTTTTTCTACAAATAACAAGGTGGGATCTTCGCCCTATGATGGTAATCCTATGATTCTCATAATCAGGTTTGTGCCTATAGAATTTGACCTATCCAGCCATAAGTAACTTCCATGCACACATGTTAGCAACATATTGACACATGAGTTCACCTCTTGGATCCTGCCAATGTGCGGAATGTCAAACAGATTTAGTATGCCAACTCATTCCAACCCATTCGACCATACATTTAGCACAAGCATAGTCTATTTTTTCAATGGATATATTCTCAGTTCCAAGTATTCATCTGGTGTAAGTTTAGGGAAATTCGTCATGTCTATGATAACATGGTCTGCATATTTGAGTTGTTTCACCTTCCCTAACATATCCTCATAGATGATGACCCCATCTAGGATTTCGAGCATCACCAATGGATACTTGACATCCTTATTCAATGTCATTGGTTTGGCACCATCCTTCCTCACTAGAATTTAGTCCCTAGGGAACGTTGGCTCCGATGATGATGTGGCAAGAATATGCTCAACCTATGTTGATGTTGTTTTGGCTATTGTTCAATTTTTATTTGGTACAAACATTGTTGCCTTTGGTGGTGCCATCTGTGTAATCAGGTTACTAGCAACAACTAATTTGGCTCTGTGGTTTTTCTCAGGCTCTACAACACGACTCTCGTATCTCTCTTACTTGCATGCAACTCCAAATGGAAATGACCAATGTTTTTCGATCCTTTGCAAAAAAAAATTCCATTCTTGAGTTATCCCTCTACCTTTGCGCCTAAATTAACTATCTAATCCATCAGTTTTGTAATGAATTCTTGATTTAATGTTGCTTTATTACCAAATCTTCCATTGGATTTTTTCTTTGATTTTCCAGTCTGTCACGATCTCTAGAATATTTTTCCATTTATGACTATGTGTCATCTTTACGCCTTTTCATTAAGTAGTTTTAACCATCATTTACACCCTTCAATTCCCTTAACGGTCTTTATTACTCAGTTGCATAGTTTTCCAATTTTCTTGTGACGCAATCACTTCTTCTTCGTGGATTTGGCCTCCTTTGTGCGATGTTTCTTCTATGCCTTTTCTTTTAATTTGTGAAATTCTCATTTTTAGTCCTTCCTCTGAACCATCTTAACTTTTTTTTATTATTTCCTTTCATTATTGCTTCTTTCCTCTAGTCCTATATGCCCACAATATTAAAGGGATCCTTAAGTCCCAATCATTTCTCCCTACATTGCAAATATTTTTTAGCACATTCTCTAAAATGTTATTGAAGGCATCTATTGTCCCATTGACCTGAGGGTGATACGACATGCTCTTATAATGGTAAATTTGAAACTCCTTAGTCAATATTGCAATTGTCGTATTCAAGAAGTGTGTTCCTTGATCACTTAGTAAAATGTGTGGCCATCCAAATCTTGTGATTACATTCTAAAAAAAAAGATGTAGCAGTCTCCACACTCCAGTATATGACTATTGTTGCTTCTTCCAATCTGGTCAAATACTATGTCGTAGTGATTATATACCTAGCTCCTGATATTCTACCTGGTGGATTCATCATTCCAACAAAGTCTATCACCCATTTATCAAAAGTATGCAGTGTAAACTATGGATGAAAGGGCATATCATCCCTTATGGATGGATTTCCAACCCTTTGAAAAACATCTCATTCTTGGAAATATTTTTTAGCATCCTTGTGAAGTGTGGGCTACCAAAGTCCCACGTATAAAATATTTTGCGTTGTTCCTTTACCTGCATAGTGTTCTCTTGCAATAACTTCATGCACTTCTAAGAGTATCATTTTCCTTTCATGTTCTAATATACATCTCCTTAATATCCCATATTCCCCTAACTCTTATAATTTTCATGCAATTAGTTGATAATATGTTTCCTTAACTACTAGTTGTTTCTTTTATACAACTATCATGTTTGATGGAGCCATTCTTGTACTTAATAATTGCAGAATGTCTGTGAATTAGTCTTCCTCCATATGAAATATAAATAATTTTTCATCTGGTAGGTTGTCATATAGATTCCCTGTAGCTTCTCCTGATAAAATGCATGATAGTTTATCTGGTCCTGCATTCAACTTCCTCCGTTTCACGACAACCTCAAAATCACATTCCTAGAACAACAACAATCATCTACATATTCTCCCCCCCAACACTCACTTTTTCACTAATTATCTTAATGTATAATTGTCTATATACATATTGAAATGAGAACCCAATAAATAGTGTCTAAAATTCTACACCACATATACCATTGGCAAGCCTTCTTGTTTTGTCATAGTATAGTTCATTTATGTTGTTGATAGCTTCCTACTTGCAAATGCAATTGGATGGTGAAACTCTCCCTCTCCTAGTTGAGACAATATTGTGCCTAAATCTATAAACGACGCATCCACATGAACATGAAATTCATTCTTCCAGTCTGGGAAACCAAAACTGGCACAGTCACTAACTTTTTCTTCAATGTGTCCAAACATTTCTGGAAGTCCTCATTCCACTGGAATTTATCTTCTTTCTTCAACAACTTCTCCATGGGTGTCATAATATGCATGTATCCCTTAATGAATTTCAGTAATATCCTATATGACCTAATGTTTCTCTTAGTTTTCTTACTGATGTAGGTGTATGTAAGTAAAAAATCATTGCAATCTTGGAAGGATCCACCACTAATCCTTTATTACATACCACATGGACCAACAAAATTCCAAAAGACACATAGAAAATACATTTCTTCAAGTTCAATGAAATCTCAAATTTCCTACATCTATCAAAAATTAATCTTAATACTTCAATGTGATCCTTCAATAGACTAAACACGGTCAATTCATCTAAATAAACTTCAAGGAACATATGTATAAATTACTTAAGGATACACCAACTAATCTTGAGAAGATTGCAGGGGAATTCTTCATCCCAAAAAGAATCACTATGTAGCGGTAGCTTCCCCACTCTATCGCAAAGGTAGTTTTATGTATGTCTTCCTTTGTGATCTTTATCTGGTGATATCCTAAGAAACCATCTATGAAATAATAGGCTTCCTTCCCCTCTACATTCTCTAGTACTTCATCTATGAAAGGTGTTGGAAATGGACCATGTAGACATGCATCATTTAGGTTCCTTAATTCTACACAAATCTTGATTCCCCATGTTTTGTTATCTTGCACTACCATTGGACTTATCCATTTTGACTTTATTACTGGTTTAATGATTCCTACTTCTAACAATTGTTCTATCTCTTCCTTCACCTTCTCTTTATACTTCATATTTAGTCTATATGGTCTTTGTCTTATTGGCTTAGCATTTGGTTTCAAGGGGATCTTCATCTCTCCTAACTCACCAACTATCCCTTTCATTTATGAAAACATGATTGGAAATAGATCTTGATACTCACATAGTAAGTATTCAATCTTTTCCATAGTTTCATCATTCCAGTAGTCTCCTATCTATGCAAACTTGGGATTCTCTTTTGTTCCAATATTTATCTTTTATGTCCTCAGTGGTTGTGCATATGCAACAGATTCAGGCTTTGGACCTTCTACTACATTTTCCCCCTCATTTTCAAGTACTTGTGTATTCCTTGGATCTTCCTCATACTGATCTTCTTGAGAAACATTGTAACATTCTAGTAATTCATGAACTATCATGGAGTATCCAAGTACTAGTTCTTGGGATCATATCCAAGGTTTGTATAAACCTATGTGTCCATTCCTCCTTCGGTATTGAACTCCATATATTTCGATGTTGTGAAATATGATATGTCGAATCACTTAATCCTGTATACTTATGTGCAATATAATCAATCTCAGTGACAAATCTAACTTGCATGAATATTCTACACTACTGCCAGTATTTTATTCCTTCTTTCTGTGCAACCTACCATCTAGTTGGAGTAGCTTTCAAGACCACATCTAATGCCAATAATGCCTTTTTTTCTAGTATCTATAGCTCGAATACTGGTACAAAAGAGTCTATTTTAGTCAAACCATCATACTTGGGTGGGTCACACAACTCTATTTCAATATGGCACAATGATCAAGTTATGCGAGCACACCATCTGGTGGATACTTCATGCATCCTTTGTTGTCAATGTTCCATACCTTCCTTTAAATACAAAGCACATGAGATAATTCTTCTCCAACTTAAGGCATCACTTGTAATGGGATTAACGTAGTCATCCATTCACAAAGTCATTTTATACAAGTTATTAATTTCATTCCATTTCACTAGCTCTATGTATCTCTTTCCTTCTGTCGGATCCAATGGTTTCGTAACCTTCAAGTCCCCTACCTCATTTAATATAATTTATCTCTTCTTCAGATTAATGATGGCATGATTGTCAAAGTCCCATCCAACTCCCATTAGTGTAGGATATGGCTGAATATCATCCACGATCTCAGTGACTTCTAAATTTTCTATATTGTGCACCCCATCTATATTCACAGGTGTCCCTATCAATCAACCAATTGGTACAATCTTGTGCTAGTTTTCCAATCTTAACTGAATGAGAGACCATATTAACTTGGGCTTCCCCATCATTTCCCATGTTTTCTTTGGTAAAATGTTTAACCCAGGTCTAAACTGACATTATTCACATCATATTCCCCAATATTCACACTTAGTATGAACTCTTTGTTTGTCTTCTTTTTGCACGGTACTTGATTCTCTACCCTTTGTGTGGTAGGAATTTCCCTTTCTTGTGTGCAATGATCAATAATTTTACATAATACATTCAACCTAGCTTCACATTTCATCAATTCTAAACAAATTTTCATAAATTATCTTAAAATACTTACCTTCTCAAGCAACCTTTCTGGTATAGTACAATCATAGACCAGAAGCGTGTTAACCATGGGAGGTGCAGAACATGTTGATGCCATCCAATCTGATCCTAGTATCTCTTTTCTTGTATATTGATATGTCTCTTTTTCTTTTTGTGGATCAAATATCGGCATAGGAACTGCTAATTTCTTCTCCCATTGCTCAAACTTCCTTCCTTCATTCATCATGTCAATGCTTATCCTAGCTCCTCCACATGTGACAACTACTATTCTAGGTCCTTCATTATGTTTTTCGACTGATATCTTTTCTATGTCTTGATTTGGGTTCTAGTTGTGATTCCCTCTTGCCTTCAACTTCATAAGTAATCGAGGATAGTCTTATGTCGCATGATACAATGCTTTATAATACGTGCAGGTTGTACAAGGATTTGGGTAGTCACTAGATAAGTGTCTTGGTTGATTAAAATTGTAGCATAATATTGGTCCTCTACCTCCTCTTCCAAGATTGCCTCTTTCTCGACCTTGACCAAATCCTCCTTGGATTCATGGATTAAATCTTCTCTGATTATTGTACATTGGATCACCTCCTTCTATCGCGACATTTTCCTCCTGAATTCTATACATATGTGAAGTGTGATATCTCATCAAATCGAATGTGCGGAAGTCCTTCTCTTCATGCCCTACTAACTTGAAAATGTTACAAAATAAATTCATTGGTGTACTCTAGTATTTCTACAGCAATGGAAAATTAGGTGGATGATGTCCCCACATCTTGCATATTTCACAGTACCCTCCTCCTAGTAATGGGTTTGATGCTCTAGTCCCCAAATACTATGCAAAAGTTGGTTATTCATCCTTATGGTGGCCTTCAGTCCTACATGTGACACACTAAACTTTTTCCTGCTTGTCCTTCCCTTTTGTAATATTTTCTAATCAGATTGTCAAGGCAGCAAACTGTGTCTGAACTAGAGCCACCCCCCCACTATCTGCAACTAGATATTCTTCCAACTTCATTGCAATCTTCAAAGCTTTAGGTTGTGACATAAACTTCTATTGTATCAAAAGGAAGTGAATTTGTGGAAATAATCTGGTAATAAACCATTTCCTGTGTTGTTGATCAAGAATATAGAATGTCAATCTACCCATAAAATCCTTAAATCTTTGATCATAGTCCCAAAATGACTCAGTATGTACTTTTTTTATTACCTTCAATTATGTAATGTAGTACGACTCAGACTTCGGCTTCTTCAACTCTTTCAACAATGTTTTTCAAATTTCAGCCAATCTCCTCACTTGACTTGTTGGTACTGTAATCTGTAGTTTCATGTACCATACTAATGTGTGGCCTATAAATTTTATTTCCAACTACACAATCTTTGTGGCCTCATCTTGGAAATTCTTCACAGCCCAAATTTTCTCACATACAAATAGAGATTGTTCTGGGTCCTCCGCACCAACTCCCTGAAAATCAGGCATTCTCATGGTATTTTCTAACCCTACCATAGTGTTTGGTGTAGTACCTCCCCTTGGTGATGTTGGTTGAATCTAACTTGGCGTACTACTTCGATTGATCTAGATATTGTTACTTTGAGTTCCTCAACTAATTATGAGTTCTTTTGACAAATATTTTAATGTTGTATTAGATCTAGCTGACGCACATGGGGTCGTGGATTCAACACAGGATTCGACCTAACTAAGACTTATTATTTCTTCTATTATTGGACTACATTGATAATCCTCTTCCTCTCCTTCTGCATGCGGTACTTGTATGATCTGGATTAGTGAGAAAGGTTCTCTCTTTACATACTCTTTGTGTTTCTCTCCTTTCCCATCCCCAGTCTTCAACCTCTTATATCTTATTCCATTTTGTAGTACCCCAACTTTATCTTCTTCTTTTGATAAATTGTTTTCATTTCTCTACATCCTCAGTCCCTCCCCTCCTTATTAATTTAAACCCTCATTCCTTTCCTACCTTCAAACTATCCCATGGTCATCCCCCAGTGCCCCTATGTGCATGAAGCCCCTTAGAAATCAGATTCCATCGTAATCACACATTTATCACACAAAAACATCTTTATCCAGGTATCCAATGTTTTCAAAAATCTACCGCATGGTCCCTTGAAAAATTATCTTTCTAAAACACTATATGAATATGGACAATGTATTGAAAATTCCATAATATAACCCCAAAGTATGTTATTCAAACAGAAATCAACTACTCGGGAAGTCTTATTTCTTACATAATTCAATTGTCTTACCAACTCATGAGTCCAGTTCCTTAGAGTTGTAGTTTGGTATCTTCCGGTATTCTCCGCTAACATTTCTAACCATTCAATTAAAATAATAAAAAATTCACCAAAGAAAATTTCATGCAACTCTGCAAACATATACCTTTGCAACCATTGCCCATCGTGTTAAATTTGGCAGCATTGATAGTCATTCTCCAATGAGAGGCCATATGGGCCACCCTTAGGCTAGCGAAGGAGATTTGGAGGATTAACCAGTCTTGTGAGGTATTGAAAAAACCTAGGGGGAACGTACAACCTCTGTGATTCAAACCAAAAGTGAGGACGAACGAGATGCTATGTAAGTCTATTGAAAAATTCAGGGGGAATGTACAACCTCTGTGAGCATAGATAGTCTAGAGCAAAAATCAGGGGGACGTACAACCTCTGTGAGCATAGAAAGGCTAGTGAAAAAGTGAGGGGGAACATACAACCTCTATGAGCCTATTTAAGCCTTGTGATCCATGAGAAAAACTCAAGGGATCTAGAAAAAGTTAGGTTGGATATAAAATTCCTATGAGCTAGAAACAAACGATATTCCTAATATTGCAAATAATATAAATGTATTGATCTAGTGTGTTGCCATGTGTAACATTATCCACCATGAAGATAATTTTGAATTGCCTTGTAAAGAGTTGATTTGTAACTGAAATCTTGAGTCTAGTTCTATTTTCGAACTAAAGTCTAATACTGAGTTGTAACTGAAATCTCAAGTCTAGTTCTATTTTTGAACTCAAGTATAATGTTGAGTTGTAACTGAAGTTTGAAGTCTAGTTCTATTTTATAACTAAAGTGTAATGTTGAGTTGTAACTGAAGTCTCAAGTCTAGTTCTATTTTCGAGCTAAAGTATATCAGTCTCAAGTATAGTACTATTTTCAAACTAAAGTATATTAGTCTCAAGTCTAGTTCTATTTTCAAACTAAAGTGTAATGTTGAGTTGTAACTGAAGTCTCAAGTCTAGTTCTATTTTCGAACTAAAGTATACCAATCTCAAGTCTAGTTCTAAGTTCGAATGAAACTATGAAGTTGAGTTATGATTAAATAATGAAAACATGTTATTATTTCAAGCCTCTCCTATTCTCCTCTTTAGGCTTTATAAGCAGAGGTCGACCCCTTTCTTCAACACAATTTTGATCTATAGGTTAAGGGTGAAGAAATAAAGGCGCATATTATTGATAAAGAGGAAAGACACCAAAGAATCATATCATTGTTGTATATCGACAATAGAGGCTGCATATCAGAGGCGTATATCAACAACATATCAGTTTTGTATATCAAAAATAGAGGCAACATATCAGAGATGTATTTCAACAAGGTCTCTTAGGTCTTTGTTAGGTCAGAGTCATCTTGGCAAGCTCTTTAATAGTAGAACATTCATGGTGGATATTTGTAAGTGATATTACATTATCAATTCAACAAAAGAATATTGTTTGCTAGGTTTTTCATCCTTGTACATGGTTTCCCCAGGGTATATGTGTTGTTGATGTGCATTCTTACTTATCTACATAGTTATTTATATTCGGTTATTATTTGGTATTGTTGAAGTTTATTAATTTGGAATCAAAGTGTTGAAGAAAACAAAAGAATTAATACGCATAATAAATCAAGCTCATAATTTAACATGGTATCAGATATTAGTGTGTGTTAAATGTGTTGAAGTGCAGCAGCATGTACACATAGATCCAAGCTATCTTGATCAAGTTTCCAGTGTGAAGTCCATGGCATCCTCCATTTCAGTCAGGTCCAACGATAGGATAGAAGGAGATACCAACTTCAATGTGTGGAATCTACAGATAAAAAATATCTTGCAAGAGCATGATCTTGAGTAGTATGTGACCACAGTGATGGAGGTACCCACGAATAATGCAAGAAGAATGGACTTCAGGAAGATTAAAGAAAAGGCCAAGAGAAACATCTTTGACTCAATCAAAGACAATATAATGTCTGCAATGACTTCATTAATGACTACCAGGGATTGTACGAATACCTTAGTGAATCTGTATGAGAAATAGGATTGAGGTCAGAAGAGGACACTTTAGCACAAGCTTAAGTATTTGAATATTGAGAAAGGCGAATCAATGGAATCCTTCTATTCCAGGATAGCCCAAATCAAAGATCATATTTTGGTCAGAGGGTGATAGTGGATGATGATGATTTAGTGCAGACCATTTTTTATGGTCTTCCTTCTTCATAGGAGACCTTCTTATCCAGTGTAAGTGGGAGAGAGATTCAACCCATGTTTGAGAGGTTATGGCACGATTGCCTCTAGGAGGCGATTCACACAACTACCAAGAGAGAGCCAATGAAATAAGAGCACTCAACTTTAGCATCAATATTCAAGGGAAAGAAGAAAAGGCACTTTCCATAAAGGCTCTCAGAGGAAGACAAACACCAAAGGTACATTCAAAGACAAGAATATTTATGCATCTAAGATTAAATTATTTAGTTGTAATAAGTTGGGTCATTTTGCTAAATATTGTTGGTTTAGAAAGAAATATCCAAGGAAAGGGAAATATCATGCCTCAACTGTTGAGGATGATGAATCCAAAAGAAATCAGAAAAGTCCTTCTAATGAGAAAGAAAATAGAAAAGAATATTACCTGGTTTTTGCCTTATCTAGTTCAGTTTTCACGGGGTCGAAAACTTGGTTAGTAGACAATGGTGCATCAAAGCACATGATAGGGTACTAGGATATCCTCTCATATTTCAAGACAAAATCTTTTGAAGATCATGTTGACCTTGGGGATGAAAAATGTTACAATATAGAGGGAGTAGGCTCTATCTCCTTCGAATTGGAATATGGGGCTAGACTTCATGTTGATGAAGTATTATATGTTCCAGGGCTCAAGAATAATCTACTATGAGTTGCAACCCTTGAGGACAAGGTATATTGGGTGATCTTCAAGGACAAGAAGGAACTACTATGGGATAAAGGTAGACACTTAAGTACAAGAGAACCCATTGGAACTTGTAGTGGAGGACTTTACGTTGTGTCAAGATAGTTAGTTTAGGCATTGGCTCATGATGTGACTAGATCTAGCGAGTTGTGGCACAGAAGACTTGGACATATTCATTAAAAATCTCTTCCAAATCTACATAAAACGGTATGTGGTATGCCCATTATTTTTCTTAGTAAAAATGAAATTTGTAAGGGATTCATGCTAGGTAAAAATATAAAGAAATCATTTCCTGACAACAGAGATCGGGGCATCTTAGATCTAGTTCATTCTCATGTATTTCATCCCATGTCATCTCCCTCACTCAGTGGTTGTTTGTATTATGTCATTTTTATTGATGATTACTCAAGAAAATGTTGGATATATTTCCTTAAAGATAAAAGTGACACATTTGATCAATTCAAAGACTATAAAGCCTTTATTGAAAAGAAGATAGGGAAACGCGTAAGAATCCTTAGAACAAACAATGGAGGAGATTTTGAATTTCTCCATTTTGAGGATTTCTACAAGTCAATAGGAATCGAGAGACAATTGACCGTGCCATATAACCCTCAAAAAAATGGAGTTACTGAGTGGAAAAACAAGACAATTTGTGAGGCAGCGAAAGAAATGATGTTTGACCAGGATCTGCCAAATTCTTTATGGGCAGAAGCTACCTCCACTTTCATGTATATTCAGAACAGGTGTCCACATGCTATCTTGAAGGACAAGTTTCCTGAAGAGGTCTTCTCCAGGATAAAACCTGAAGTAGGGAACCTAAGGATATTTGGGTGTCCTATATATATTCATGTCGCTAAGGAAAAGAGGACAAAGATTGAACCCTCAGGAAAGAAAGGGGTTTTTGTGGGGTACAATGAGAACTCCAAGGCTTACAGGATTTATGTACCAAGTCATAGTAAAATAGACGTAAGAAGAGATGTCACTTTCCATGAGGAAGCTGCATTTAAGAAATCTAGACAACTTTAGCCTGAATTAGAAGTAGTTCATCCAACTTCACCCTCTTCTAAAAATGAAGATTTAGATGATCAGAGGGAGGAACCTCATGAAGGGCCAAGTAATGAGCCCCTAGAACTTGTTGAACTGTTAGAAAGAAATTATTAAGAACCTCTAGCCAAAAGGAAGCTATGGTGGCTTAAAGAAATAGTGCAGGAAGTAGAAACGATAACTACTCCCAAAGGAACTTTCAAGGAAAGGAAGAGGCCTCATAGGTTTGGAGGCTATGTTGCATTGATGAGCATCATTAGTGATGTTGAACCTTCTTCATTTGAACAAGAAGATAAATTACAAGTATGGAAGGATGCCATGCTTGAGTAATACAGGTCTATTATAGAGAATAATGTTTGGTACATTGTGTCGATGCCAACAGACAAATAATTGGTTTCTTGAAAATGGATCTATAAGATCAAACATGCGGCTGATGGAAGTGTGGAAAAGTCCAAAGAAAGATTTATAGCCAGAGGCTTCACTTAGAAAGAAGGAATCGACTACGAAGAGACTTTTTCCCCTGTAGCCAGGTATACCTCCATTCAAACTATTATTTCTTTAGCTCCCATTCTTGGTTGGAAGCTACATCAAATGGATGTAAAAAAGACATTCTTGAATGGAAATATTTAACATGAGGTATTTGTGGAAAAAACCAGAAGGTTTTGTACTACATAAAAAAGGAAATAATGTATGAATGATAATGATCCAGATGGATATCGGTGGCCACCCACCTTTTCCAACTGGCTCAAAAAAGTTTTCTGACACTTTTGGCAATTTACTATTTTTAGCAGTTTTTACTTTCGGGGCCATTTTGAGGGCCTAAATGAAGGTTTTTCGGTATAGAGCTCCTAAATTATAGACAAAAGAATTATTGAGCCTCCAAAATGAATCTCCTCGGTGATACCTTTCCAACGGGATATCACACGCCTAAAATGGAGATCGTATGCAAAAGTTACGACCCCAGGAAGTTGATGTACTAGTTTACCCAAACGG
This sequence comes from Picea glauca, assembly GCA_000966675.3. Lineage (NCBI taxonomy): Eukaryota > Viridiplantae > Streptophyta > Pinopsida > Pinales > Pinaceae > Picea > Picea glauca. The sequence goes on along the minus strand of JZKD02S1640672.1, from coordinate 751,269 downwards.
GCCGACATGACTTTTGGCGCTTCATCTCCTAGGGTTAGGTTTTTGGATGTCTAGGGTTTTTGGAATTATTTATTATTGTAAAAATTCCTTCAGAGCCTCATTGTAACCTTCTTCTTGCGAATGCGCATTGCCACCACATCTCTTCTCAGAGATAAGCCGCCACCATTCCAACAAGCTTGTTTCCGCTGCATTTTACAGTTTCAGCTTATTTCGTTATTGAATAGAAAACTAGTTTTACTGTATCTCTATTATTTTGTGTTAAGAACCTATTAATAATCTGTATTCATTTCATTCTTCTTGTAAAATCTGGATCAGTGGTATTAGAGCGGTCTGCTCCTTGTCGTCTTAATGCATGTCCCCAATGAGGTCAGAGTACAAAGAGTTGGGTCTCGAGCTTGTTTCTCTTGAGGATAGAATCTATCGCATGCCCAAGAGACCTCCCATGGTAGGACAAAAGAAATATGATGGGATAGGATATCCTTTCAAATTTTTGATTGAGGAATCCCTCATGCAATAGAGGAACGAGATGATGGATAGTTTCGCGCAAATGCTTCGACGACTACCAACAGGCGACGCATCTTCTTCGAACGGAGGCACTACCCCCTTCAAGGTAAAAATAAACTTTGATATTCCTATATTTGAAGGACAGATAGACGCAGATGTTGTATACAAGTGGTTGAATCTACTAAAAGGGTATTTTTCTTTTCATAAATTTTTGAATAGAGAAAATATTACTTTTGCGCTCCTCAAAGTTGTTCCCCATGTCAAAGATTGGTGGGAAACTTTCTGTGAGAAAAAGGAAACAAAGGAAACCTCTTTATTTTAGTCACGACCACCTGGGAATCCTTTAGGGATGCTATTAAGGAACAATACTACCCTGTCGGAATTTATGACGACCTGTATACAAAATGGACCACACTGCGGCAAGAAAGAGACCAAACAGTGCCAGATTTCAAAAATATCTTCCATACCTTGCGCACCAAGTTGGGTATCAAAGATTCAGAGTGACATATGGTACTCAAGTATCGTGGTGCTCTGCATACATACATCTAGACCGAAATGGAATTTTTGGACATCTCATCCTTGGGCGCAGCCTACCGATATGTTGTCAAAATCGAGTAGAAGCTCAAACAAAAGACGTGACAATTTGGGCTTGGGAACCCCTCACAAAAAAAGACAAGAAAGGGTGGCCCCAACCCACCGAACAAAGGACAGAGCAAATATGGATAGTATCAAGACAACTAGTACAAGATGCAAGCAAATAAGGACACCGAAAAGACAAATAAAGATACCTAGAAGTGGTGCGACTTCCATAAGAGCCCTTGGCATAACACTGCTAACTACCGCTCCAAGTAGTCACTGGTGACCGAAGTGAAAGCCTCTAAAACAAATTCAGATTCTAACTGTGAGAAAGAACTAGAAAGGGGAAGACAGATCATTGACGTGAAACCTAGTGCCACCATTTCTACCACCAAACTCCAGCCTGGTGAACCAGATGATTCAGAAGAAGGAGAGCGCCTCTTCCATTCACAGATGTGGGTAAAAGGCACCGCACTACACTTCATCGTTGATAGCAGTAGCCAGAAGAACCTCATCTTAGCAGAGGTCGTCAAGCAGTTGGCCCTGCCAAGAACGCCGCACCCACAACCCTACACCATTGGATGGCTCTGCCAAGAAAGAGATCTCCACATCAGCCAATAGTGTCGATTGTCGTACAACATCAATCCCTTCAAGGACAAGGTATTGTGTGATGTTGCTCCTCTCGAAGTTTGTGATGTTCTTTTGGGCCAACCTTATTTATGGAAATGTCATGTTGTATATAAGTCTATGCCTCATAGTGTTATTATTACTTTGAACAGGAAATTGTACAGGATACCCAAGGCAGTCTCACCTAGTGTTATTTCCTTGATCTCTGCTAAGCAATGTAGGAAGGTCATCTCTCAGATGGGGAAGTTCATCTTTTTTGTATTTCACTCTTAGAATAAGAAAAAGATCGTAGCCACATCCAAGGTCTCTTCGGCCAACCTCTCCACACAGCAGAAGCAAGTAGATAAGGTCGTGGAAGAATACTCAGATATATTCTCCTCACCTATAGGGGTACCTCTACACTACCAGGTCAAGCACCCCATCGATATGACCCCTGGTGCATCGCTTCCCAATGGGCCAGTCTATCATCTCTCTTTGTTAGAGAATGAGGAGATCAAGCGACAGATTTAAGAACTACTCCACAAGGGGAAGATCCTCCCTAGCTCATCACCTTGTGGGAGCCCAATCGTGCTGGTATAGAAGAAATATGGAACCTGGTGACTCTCTATTGATTAGCAGGCTCTTAATAAAATCACTGTCAGAAACCAGTACCCGATTCCATGAATCGATGACCTCCTTGATCAACTCATGGGGGGCAAATACTTTAGTAAGATTGATCTGAAGTCTGGCTACCACCAGGTCCCAATAGAACAAACGAATGTATGGAAGACCACCTTCAAGTCAAAGGAAGGAATTTTTGAATGGTTGGTCATGCCCTTTGGTTTGACAAAATCTCCAACCAATTTCATGAGGATGATGGATGATATCATGCGACCATTCACCAATACTTTTGTAGTGGTGTATCTAGATGACATTCTAATTTACAGCAAGACTTGGGCCGAACACTTGCAGCATATTCAGCAGGTTCTGCACACCTTGTGGCAACACAAGCTATACCCCAACCTGGAAAAATGCTCCTTCGGCATGGACAGGGTCCATTACCTAGGCTACATAATTTATCAACATGGTGTACAAGTGGATCCAACCAAGATCCAAGTCATCCATGACTGGCCAGCCCCAACAACACTCACTGAGATTCAGAGCTTCTTGGGACTTGCTAATTTCTACCGTAGGTTCGTGTTGGGTTTATCCCATACTGTATGGGACCTCAGCCAAATAAATAGGGGTGGTGGTAAGGAAAAATTTATGTGGGGTCGGTCCCAATAACAAGCGTTCGATGATTTGAAGCAACGCTTATGCTTAGCCCCAATACTTTCACTACCAGACCTGCAAGATCCCTTTGAGATCGAGAAAGATGCTTTAGACTATGATGTGGGAGTCGTTCTCACTCAACACAACCACCCCGTGGCCTATCATAGTGAGACACTGTCAGATACTATCCGTAAGTACCCTACTTATGAAAAAGAAATGTACTCCATTGTGTAAGCATGCCGCCAGTGGAGACATTACATTCTTGCGAAGGAAACAATCATCCACACTGATCATAAGCCACTGCAATTCATGCAAAAATAGGAAAAACTGCAGAATGACCACCATCAAAAGTGGTCCACATACTTGCAGCAGTTCCACCTCAACATCAAGTATAAAAAAGGAAGCACCAATCACATTGTTGATTGCCTCAGCAGACCGCCAGTTGTGACACTCACCACTGTGCTAGACTCTTGTGGCCATGATACATTTGGATTGCCCCAACTCTATGAGATAGACCCTGACTTTGCCACCACCTACCAAATGTTGGGTGCAAATGCAGTTGTCGATAATTTCCATCTCTAGGATGGGTTGTTGTGTTGTCTGAGCCATATTTGTGTTCCATCAAGTGAGCGAGTGAAGTTGATCTGGGAAGCCCACTACAGTCGGGTGGTAGGACACTTCGTTGTCAAAAAGACAGTGGCGATGCTACAAAAACATGTCTACTGGCCAAAACTTCGACAAGAGGTTAGAAAGTATATCAGGTCCTGCACTGCCTGTGCTATTACCAAACCGACCACTAAGAAATAGGGCCTGTGCACCCCTCTTCCTACTCCTAACAAGCCATGGGAATCCATCTCAATGGACTACATGTCGGGCCTCCAATCTACCAAGTGGGGAAATGACTGTGTTTTTGTGGTTATTGATCGTTTTTCTAAGATGGTGATTCTGGTTGCCTGCAAGAAGAGAATCACAGTAGAGGCCACTGCCAAGCTCTTCTTTGAACAAGTCTGGGTACATTTGGAATCCCACAAATCATTGTCTTAGATTAGGATATTCAATTTCTCAGCACATTCTGGTTGAGCCTCTAGTCACTGTTGGACACCAAGTCACCAAATCCATGGACTTCCACCCCCTGACTCATCTCCTGCTCCAACTGAAGCTAACAAAGCCACCTAGTTCATTGAGTGGATCCAGCACATCTACCAACAGGTTCAGGATATTCTATAGAAGTCCAATGACAAGTACAAATAGGGCCATGAGCAACATCGGGTGCCGCATAAGTTTCAGGTGGGTGACAAAGTTTGGTTGCACTTGCAGAAAGAAAACCTTATAGGACCCCATCGGAAGATTTTCCCACTCCATTATGGACCATACACTATCACCAAGGCTATGGGGGATAATTCTTTTGAGCTCAGCATTCCTCCTTTCCTTGGCCTGCACCCAGTGTTCAACGTCGATCTCCTTTGCCCTTATTTCCCACCATTATTGGACATCGTAGAAGTAGCAGAACAAATGAAACCAACAGAGCTCAACCCCGACTTCATACAACAAGCATCCAATGATCATATTGTGGACAGACAGATCAAGGGAACTAGACAACAAAGGATCCATCTTTATTGAATCATCAAAGCAGGGCAGCTCCTGCGCCAAGGCAAGATGCTCACCCGGGGCCAAATTCAGCAGAAATTTCCTCATCTAATGGGAGAAATCAACGCAATGGAGACCATTTCTTCCTAAGGAGGGAGGATTGATCCAGATGGATATTGGTGGCCACACACCTTTTCCAACTGGATCAAAAAAGTTTTCTGACATTTTTGGCAATTTACTATTTTTAGTAGTTTTTACTTCCGGGGCCATTTTGAGGGCCTAGATGAAGGTTTTTCGGTATCGATCTCCTCAATGATATTCTAAGGCATGATTGAGCCCCAAAAATGAATTTACTCAGTGATACCTTTCAAACGGGCTATCACATGCCTAAAACGAAGATCGTATGCAAATGTTACAACCCCGAGAAGTTGATGTACTAGCTTACCCAAACGGGGCCCACATGACTTTTGGCGCTTCATCTCCTAGGGTTAGGTTTTTGGATGTCTATGGTTTTTGGAATTATTTATTATTGTAAAAAGGCCTTCAGAGCCTCATTTTAACCTTCTTCTTGTGAATGCGCACTACCGTCACATCTCTTCTCATAGATAAGCTGTCACCATTCCAACAAGCTTGTTTCCACTGCATTTTACAGTTTCTGCTTATTTCGTTATTGAATAGAAAACCAGTTTTACTGTATCTCTGTTATTTTGTGCTAAGCACTTGTTAATAATCTGTATTCATTTCATTCTGCTCATAAAATCTAGATCATCTAAGGAAGGCCTTGTATGGTCTTAAGCAGGCTCCTAGAGTTTGGTATGACAGGATTGATGGCTTTCTTAAAATCTCGGGCTTTCAGAAAAGTGATGTTGATGAAAATTTGTACTTCAAGGTGAGAGGTAACCAACCTGTTATACTAATATTGTATGTTGGTGATCTCTTTCTAACCTAATATGAAGGGATAATAGCCTGGTGTAAGAGGGAGCTGACCACAAAATTCAAGATGAAAGACATAGGCTTGATGCATTACTTCCTAGGATTGGATGTATAGAAAAGACGGGGCAAGATATTTCTAGAAAAAGGAAATTACATAGTGGATGTACTAAAGAGGTTTCATATGATGGGTTTCAAATCCATTTCTACTCCGATGCTTACCAACTTGAGGAAGTTGCGTGATTCAGATATAGGTTCAGATTTGGTGGATCCCACTATGTATAGGCATTTGATCGGATAATTGATGTACATGATTCACACTAGGTCAGATATATGTTATGCAGTGATTGCAATGAGTCAGTTCATGATTGAACCAAGACATAGACACTAGGTGGAATCGAAGAACATCTTGTGATATCTCAGAGGATCCATTACTTATGGTCTGAGATATACATTCAGTGGTGGTTTATTTCTACATGGGTATGTAGATGCTGACTGGGAAGGAATCCCAGCGGATTGGAAGAGTACTTTTGGATACTGCTTCAGTTTAGGATCCACTATGATCTCTTAGTCGAGCCGGAAGTAGGGATCCATTGCAAAGAGTGTTGGATTACTGAGAGGGTGGGTGAATCAGTAATAACATAATTATAATCATTTTTCTTCAAATGTTATATCAATGCAGAATTATTATCCAATAATGAGCAGTAATAAATAAACAATCACACACATGCACGATACACCAGTGTTTTACGTGGAAACCCAAATCGGGAGAAAACCATAGAATGTTTTTTCTTATATTTCTTGAAGAATTACATTCATTGGAAGAACCAACTTCCTTTGTTTTCCAACTGCAACTGGAAGGAGGTTCCAACCTCCTAGTTTCTCAGGATACAACCTGAGGGAAGCTCCAACTCCCCAAATCTTTGGCTACAACCAGAAGGAGGCTACAACCCCCAATGTCCTTCGGCTACAACCGGAAAGTGGCTACAACCACCTGTCCTTGCCCCGTCCTGCCACCCTGAAGTAGAATTAGAATGATGGAACCACTATCACACTATCACTATGAGATATATTGTTGTAAACCTGTACCAATAAGTCTGAACCATGCATCAACCTATACCTCAACCTTTAATCAACCTGTAATCAACCTGTACCATAAACAAGTGCATCAACCATCCACCAACCTGTGATCAACCTGTACCTTAAACAAGTGCATCAACCATGCACCAACCTCAACAAATATCCCTCATCAATTTCATCATTAAAATATGATTTGTAGCT
>JZKD02S1640672.1:722658-737347 GCA_000966675.3 Picea glauca | reverse complement strand
ACAATAATGAGTCATATTTACATCAAACACTATTGGGTCCATTACCCAAAACTTTGTGCTACAGGTCTTTCTTCAAGGGTTGACATCAATGACAACCAACCTTAATCAACAAAGAGTACAACAGAAGCTGAGCACATCGCAGCAAGTGATGCTAGCATGGAAGTAGTATGGCTCATACAAATGGTTTTTGGGTTTTTTGGTGAAAAGATCGAGACAACAGTGTTTCATTGTGATAATCAAAGTTAGATTAAATTGACAGAGAACCCGGTATTTCATGCCAGGTCAAAACATATTGACATGAGGTACCACTACATCCAAGACTTGGGCCTGATAAAAACCGTAAAGTTACAGTACATAGTCACAAGAAAGCAGGTAGTTGATATCCTGACCAAGCCTCTGACCTCGTGACAGTTTGTGCAACTAAGAATCAAGCTTGGTGTGGCTGAGAATGACTCCCTCACTGAGAGGGAGTGTTAAATTTGGGAGCATCCACAATCATTCTCCAATGAGAGGCCATATGGGACACCCTGAGGCTAGCTAGGGAGATTTGGAGAATCAACGAGTCTTGTGAGGTATTGACAAAATACAGGGGGAACGTACAACCTCTGTGAGTAAAACCAAAAGTCAGGACAAACGAGATTCTATGTAAGTCTAATGAAAAATTCAGGGGGAACATAAAACCTCTATGAGCATAGACAATATAGTGTAAAAGTCAGGGGGAACGTACAACCTTTGTGAGCATAGACAGACTAGTGAAAAATTAAGGGGGAACGTACAACGTCTGTGAGCCTAGTCAAGCCTTGTGAGCCATGAGGAAAAGTCAAGGAATCTAACAAAAGTTAGGTTGAATACAAAATTCCTATGAGCAAGAAACAAAAGATATTCCTAATATTTCAAATGATATAAATGTATTGATCTAGTGTGTTGGCACATGTAACATTATCCACCATGAAGAGAATTTTGAATTGCCTTGTAAAGAGTCGAGTTGTAACTGAAGTCTCAAGTTTAGTTCTATTTTCGAACTAAAGTGTAATGTTGAGTTGTAACTGAAGTCTCAAGTCTAGTTCTATTTTCGAACTAAAGTATAATGCTGAGTTGTAACTAAAGTCTCAAGTCTAGTTCTATTTTTGAACTAAAGTGTAATGTTGAGTTGTAATTGAAGTCTCAAGTCTAGTCATATTTTCGAACTAAAGTGTAATGCTGAGTTGTAACTAAAGTCTCAAGTCTAGCTCTATTTTGGAACTAAAGTATATTAGTCTCAAGTCTAGTTCTATTTTTGAACTAAAGTATATCAGTCTCAAGTCTAGTTCTATTTTCGAGCTAAAGTGTGATGCTCAGTTGTAATTGACGTCTCAAGTCTAGTTCTATTTCCGAACTAAAGTATACTAGTCTCAAGTCTAGTTCTAAGTTCGAACTAAAGTATGAAGTTGAGTTATGATTAAAGCATGCAAACAAGTTACTATTTCTAGCCTCTCCTCTTCTCTTCTTCATCCTTTATAATAAGAGGTTGACCCGTCTCTTCAACACAGTTTTGATATGCAGGTTAAGGGTGAAGCAATAGAGGTGCATATCAGTGATAAAGAGGTAGCATATCAAAGAAGCATATCATTGTTTAATATCAACAATAGAGGTTGCATATCAGAGGCATATATTAGCAGCATATCAGTTTTGTATATCAACAATAGAGGCAGGATATCAGAGGTGTATTTCAGGAAGATCTCTTAGGTATTTGTTAGGTCAGAGTCATCTTGGCAAGCTCTTTAAAAGAAGAACATTCATGGTGGATATTTTTAAGTGATATTACATTATTAATGCAATAAAGGAATATCGTTTGTTGGGGTTTTTCTCCATGTACATGGTTTCCCCAATGTATATGTGTTGTTGATGTGCATGCTTACTTATCTACATAGTTATTGTTATTCAATTATGATTTGGTATTGTTGAAGTGTATTAAGATGGAATCAAAGTGTTGAAGAAAATAAAATAATTAATATGCATAAGAAATCAAACTCATAATTTAACACATCATTGATATGAGGGTATCTATTCTCTCTTTGGGAAAATTCTTGCTTCTTCCTTTCCATCCATTCAATTATATCTTTCTTAGTTGGCCTCCAAAACATTTCCTCAACTATAGTTTCTGGGTCTCAATAATGGAACCATTTATTGGTGCACAGTTTTAAGACACTAGGTTGAAGTTATCCAACCAAAAAAAACCTTAAGATATCGACCCTTTTGACATCACCTTCATGCAACTGAAGTATCACCTGAGGTATCTACTAGGGCTACAGGAACCAAGATTCCGCAAGGAGGATTGTGAGGCTATCAACATATCCATTATTATTTATCCACCCTCTATGAAATATTTTGTATCTAATATCTTTTGATTAGTTAACAAAATATATTGTGCAGAACTATTATAAGGTATATTGAAATATAATTAACCCATTGCATCATTCATTATTACTGCGCATCAATCATATCATAAACAAATCTATATTAATCATGCATAAAAAGAACATCCATGAACAACCACATCAGCACAACACATAGAGACACGGATTTGAATGTGGTTCACTCAATCCTTGGGCTACATCCACAATGGTTGGCTTCTATATTAATATTCATGTAGTAATACTCTCATCCATGTGCACTATACTTATAATAGATATATCATGCTATGCTACCCAAACCTTCCTATTTTCTCTGCAATGCGAGCCTATATCTGGAAAAACCTCCCAAAAAACATGAACACAAACCCTCATCAAGCAACCACTAAGTGAGAGAGAAAAAAACTCGGTAAACCCATGTTTCCATACCATTTACATATTTATACATTGAAATAGGGATAAAAAACCTATGACAACTCTTGACAACTCAATCCAAAAAACCCTCATGGTTCATGCATGCTTTTCCTACCTTTTCACCTGCATGTTGCTTTTCCTTCCCTTGTGTCTACATGTTTATTTTCCTTCCTTTTTTCTTGAATTCTACATTTCCTTCCTTTTCACCTGCATGCTTAAATTTTGTTCTTCCTTCTTTTGTACACTTATCTATTATTCTTTATGCTTTTATGTGCACCGTGAAAACTTGGTTATTCCAAATTCCCGTCCAACAAGCCACACCTATAATTATTTATTCATAATATTCTTCATTGTTTACAATACAAGATATATGATATCCCATGACTTCAAAAAAACCTAATCCATTGACTCGTATTATTCAACAACCCTAATTCCCTAACAGAAATTAGAAAACCATTACAGAAAACCATGTGCCAAAAAACTGCTAAAAACAGACGCAAAAAACCACCAATTATTTTTTGGCGGGCTCTACTCCCCGCCCCTTGCAACCCCCCATAAAAAGGAGGTTTCACCACCCTACAAATCCCTTGTGACCCTCCCCGCCCACACAACTGATGCAAAACAACGCATGGGGTTGGTTGTGCAAATAATATAATGCATACACAACAAAGGGAACAATGCCTAGAAATCAATAGATTCCTATGAATGGCTTGTGGGAAAAGGAAATATTCCCAACAAGCAATAAAATTTTATGTACATCCTATTAAAAAGTAAAAAAACCTACCAAATAATAAAATATTTTGGATGGATTGTGGGCAGAGAAAAAGAACCCAACAAGAAATAAAATGTTGTGGATGACCAGTGGGAAAAGGAAAATTTTCCATCAAGCAATATAATGTTGTGGACTACCTATGGGAAAAGGGAAGACACCTATAAATTACCAATTCGGTTTCAATTCATTGAGAGGGAGATCATAAAATATCAATAAATCCCCCAACAACTCTATATACCAATTTAGAAACTCCCAAACTAATAGAAACAACTTTGGAATGGGAACCATTGATTTCCCATATCCGAAATCACCCAATGGTAGAGGATGGAGAGTTTTTAGGATGTGTATCCACCATGAAACCACTATAATATGAAGATAAAATCCCACACAATATAAGCCCTAAGCACTTATCTCATTAAATACTCAATAGAGATTAACAATCTATAGAGAAATGATTAGAATGAAACCAGTAACTCAATCAACCACAAAATGAGTTAACATAATAACATATTAAACCACATAGGAATATCAATGCAAATAGAGATATGATTTATCCTCGAAACCCAAATGGGAAAACCAGCATTCAATTGGATTTGGCCATGCTCTTTATTATGGGTCAATGGACAAGTTACAAGCTCTTAGGCTCATCTTTATGCCCCTCAAAAATATTTGCGAAGCATTCATGTTGATTCTTAGCCAAAGAATTCCTTCTTCCCCTAAGAAACTAGGATATAGGAGGAAGGATCAGCTCGGGGATAGCTAGAATGTCAAGTATCCCCAACTCTTCAGCTTCCCCCAAGCTCATTTATGCTCCTTTTTTTTTGTATTTTTAACACGGAGGAAGAGGTCTTGTGAGACTTTTGTTTTTTTATATGTATTTTTTCCCTTACATTAACATTTTGAGTATCCTTACATTTTATGTGCCTTCCTTTCTATTTGATCGAGTGCAAGGGTGGACACTGATTGTGATTGCATGGGTCACTTTATGCCAAAAATATAATCTCCTTCATCGTTTCTAGCATTGAGCCTTTTCAATGATGATCATTGTAGTACTTGTGTCATAGCCAATTGTTCTTTTTCAGAATTGATTTGAATCAGGTAACATCGTCAATCTTTTCCTAGGAAACTGGAAAATGTTTTATGTTGCAAAAGTGGTTGGCATGCAATTATTTCCCTGAATTCATTTTTAAGGAAATTATCTTTCAATTTTCCATCATTCAAACACAATAACATATCATAGGTAGTTGTTTCCCATGCTTGTTCGAGGAAATTCCTATAAACTATAGTTAGGTCTATGTTATTGTTTTCCAGTGGATCCATTAGAGGGAATGCCTTTTCAATGTAACCACTACTTTATGGTCACCCCTATTGTTATTTTCCCTTTTTTAGTGACTTCATTGAATGGTGATAACACATTTTTGTTGGCATTTCATTGCCTCGAGAAATGGCATTTTATGCATGCATAGGTAGTAACCGAGATAGGTTGACATGTGAGCATTGACCTTTCATTATTGGTAAGGTGGTTGGATTTTGATTTTCCACCATTTGCACTCAATAACTCAGGAGAGGTAGTTAATGGCCATGAAATTTGTTTAGTGTGTTGATTAGAGTGTCCATGTCTAAATGGATTACATTTTCACTATCCTGGCTAGTGTGTATTATCAATGTATTAGTTTGTTTGTCTCAGTGAATTTCTTTATATTAGTGTTTTTTCAATGACTACAATGTATTATAGTTGTGATTTGTTTTCATAGGCAAGTGGAATTTTGTGTTAATAGTGGTCATAAATAAGTTGATTGTTGGATTTTACTGACATTTAGTTGATAGTCATTAGCAGGGCAATATGATTTCATGTTTTCATTCCATCTCTGCTCAATAACATGTGAGTAGTATTTTTTGGCCATGCTAGTTTTCAACAATGAATTGGTTAATAATATTTATTCCTTTGTATGTTACCATAGGATTGTAAAAAATCAACAACATTTCTACTTTTCGTCACATGGTTGAAGAAAAACAACAATGTTTATGATATCAATTGATTATTTCCAACTAAACGAATTGAAAAAAATGAGGTAAAATTTACATTGTTAGTTTTATTTTCAACCATGTACCAATACATAGGTATCAATCATCTATGCAATACCATAGGATTGAAAAATGTCTAAAATCATTTATGCTTGCCAATATATAGCTATGATACAATTTTAAACAAAAAAAATCAAAATTATAACAACATAATCATTATTAGTCCTTAAAATTTAAATAAAAGAATAAAATTTCAATGATATATGTTTAATAATTTATTTAAAAAAACCACACCTCTTGAGTTAAATACCATGATGTAGGTGTGGTTGTCCAAGTAGAGACTTAAAGTGCACAAATCTCTCGTTGAGTTGTATGAAAAGTTCACATACAACCTAAGTGGGCCTAATGGTTAGGAACATGTGTTTCCTCCTATCCTAAAAGGTCGTAGGTTTAAATCTCACTTGACATTGACTATGCATAGAACGCTATTTCTTGCTCAATACCTATCTGCAAGACTAGTAGTTCTCCTATGGGAATATATGAAATGAGTAAGTCTAGGTGACTTAGTACTCATGATTTCTCCTTCATCTCTAGTGTGGGGAACTCAATTTCATCCGACGATATATTCAAAACTTTGTGCCTTCCTGCTATCTCTGACAAGTCATAAATAGTGGCCCCTACTTCCCTAATCACACTTGTATTTGGTCCTTCAATGGATATTCGCTCTTATGCTATCCTTACTACCTTTAATAGATGTTGCAATTTCATTATTTGTTCTTCCACCTTTTGGTGTAGCTCGTCTTTTTTCTACGATTCTTGATGAGATAACTCCTCTACGACATCCCTCACTTGGTAGCCAATATTGTCGGTATCATCGTCTATCAAAGTGTAGATAGTTGGTTCTTTATGGGATTCAATCTTCTTGCACGCATATGTTATTGTCGCTTGACCCTTGTCTTTCCTCTTGTCCCATACTTTTGGTACTATCTCCTACATGTCCCCTGCACCATTGCCTTTTCCATTTCCTTGATCATTGCCTTGGTCTTCTTATTCATTGTTAGGGTGCACCATGTCAGTTTCATTCACAAGAACCTTCCAGTGTGGGTCCCAATCCTTCATCATCAGTTGAATTTCTTTCTTTGTGATTCTTTATTTTATCTGGACCCATTCCTCTCTCGGGTCTTTTTTCACTTGTATGTACATGTGATGACGGTTTTCCCAAAATAGTGCAATCGGTGTAGGCCTCTACAAGATGTGGAAAAATGTAAGGTGTATCCTTGATACACTTACTAATCCTTTCGCTATATATAAATAAATCAATGTTGGTGTCTATCTATATTCTATTTTCCGTTGTGTACCAAAATTTCTGATACTTAGTTTCCAAGCACGACTTACACCTCAGAACTAGAAACTACGCATCCTCTGGTTCTACCCATGCTGTGAACACAATCATAATTAACAACCAAGAATATTGAAATTACATTCCTTTGTCCTGTGCATCTGGGTAATCGATGAGGAATTGGTGTAGCAATAATGGTTCCCACCTCATCAATACCCCTTTGACACACTTCTTAGCTGCAAATATCATACCTGCAGGCACTTGGTCTTTCCTACACTTTCTCAGCAACTTGCATGTCAATTCTTGTGTTGCAATTCATATTTTTGTGTCACATATGCTTGGTACATCCAACCCGCACATGCCTCTAACTGTGCGAAACTTCTCCCTCACAGAATATGACAAAGTATTTCCATTTTTTTTTCTACAGATAACAAGGTGGGATGTTTTCCCTATGATGATAATCATATGATTCTCGTAATCAGGTTTGTGTTTATAGAAATTGGCCTATCCATCCATAAGTAACTTCCATGCACACATGTTAACAAAATATTGACACATGCATTCACCTCTTAGCTCCTACCAATGTGTGGAATGTCAAACAAATTTAGTATGCCAACTCATTCCAACCCTTTAGCCCATACCTTTAGCACAAGCATAGTCTAGTTTGTCAATGGATATATTCTCAGTTCCAAGTATTTGTCTGGCACAAGTTTAGGGAATTCATCATGTCTATGATATCATGGTATGAATATTTGATTTTTTGCACCTTCCCTAACATATCCTCATATATGATGATCCCATCTAGGATTTCGAGCATCACCAATGGATACTTGACATCCTTATTGAATGCCACTAGTTTGGCATCATCCTTCCTCACTGGAATTTAGTCTCTAGGGAACCTTGGCTCTGATGATGATGCGGTTGGAATATCCTCACCCTCTATTGATGTTGTTTCAGCTCTCATTCAAGTTTTCTTTGGTACAAACTTTACTGCCTTTTGTTGTGCCATCTCTGTAATCAGGTTACTAGCAACAACTGATTTGGCTCTGTGGTTTTTCTCAGGCTCTACAACACGACTCTCATATCTCTCTTACTCACATGCAACTCCAAATGGAAATGACCAATGTTTTTCAATCCTTTGAAAATAGAAATTCCCTTCTCGATTTATCCCTCTACCTTCACACCTAAATTAACTATCTAATCCATCAGTTTTGTAATGAATTCTTGAATTAATGTTGCTTTATTACCAAATCTTCTGTTGGATTTTTTCTTTGATTTTCCAGTCTATCACAATCTCTGGAATATTTTTCCATTTATGACTATGTGTCATCTTTATGCCTTGTCATTAAGTAGTTTTAACCATCATTTCCACCCTTCAATTCCCTTAATGGTCTTTATTACTCAGTTGTGTAGTTTTCCAATTTTATTATGGCACAATCGCTTCTTCTTCTTGTGGTGCAATCACTTCTTCTTAGTCCTTCCTCTGAACCATCTTAAATTTTTTTGTTTCTTTCCTTTCATTATTTTTTCTTTCCTATAGTCCTATATTCCCACAATATTGTAGGTATCCTTAAGTCCCAATCATCTCTCCCTACATTGCAAATCTTTTTCAACACATTCTCTAAATATTTATTAAAGGATTCTATTGTCCCATTGACCTAAGGTTGATACGACATGCTCTGCTAATGGTGAATTTGAAACTCCTCAGTCAATGCTGCAACTGTCTTATTCAAGAAGTGTATTCCTTGATCACTCAGTAAAATGAGTGGCCATCCAAATCTTGTGATTACATTCTCAAACAAAAACAACGTAGCAGTCTCCACACTGCAAACTGTGACTATTATTGCTTCTTCCCATCTGGTCAAATACTATGTAATAGTGATTATATACCTAGCTTCTGATATTCTAGCTGGTGGATCCATCATTCCAACAAAGTCTATCGCCCATTTATCAAAAGTATGCAGTGTAACCTATGGATGAAAGGCCATCGCATCCCTTTTGGATGGCTTTCCATCCCTTTGAAAAACATCACATTCTTGGAAATATTTTTTAGCATCCTTGTGAAGTGTGGGCTACTAGAGTCCCACGTATAAAATATTTTGCGTTGTTTCTTTACCTGCATAGTTTCCTCTTGCAATACCTTCATGCGCTTCTGAGAGTATCATTTTCCTTTCATGCTCTAATATACATCTCCTTAATATCCCATATTCCCCTAACTCTTATAATTTTCATGCAATTAGTTGATAATATGTTTCCTTAACTACTAGTTGTTTCTTTTATGCAGCTATCATGTTTGATGGAGCCATTCATGTACTTAATAATGGCACAATATCTATGAAGTAGTCTTCCTCCATATGGACTATAAATAATTGTGCATCTAGTAGGTTGTCATGTAGATTCCCTGTAGCTTCTCCTGATAAAATGCAAGATAATTTTATCTGGTCCTGCATTCAAATTCCTCGGTTTCACCATAAACTCAAAATCACATTCCTAGAACAACAACAATCATATTTATATTCTCCCCCCCAACACTGGCTTTTTCACTAAGTATCTTAATGCAGAATGGTTTGTATACATATTCAAATGAGAACCCAATAAATAGTGTCTAAACTTCTACAACAAATATACCATTGGCAAGCCTTCTTTTTCTATCATAGTATAGTTCATTTATGTTGTTGATAGTTTCCTACATGCAAATGAAATTGGATGGTGTAACTCTCCCTCTCCTAGATGAGACAATATTGTGCCTAAATCTATGGATGATGCATCCACACGAACATGAAATTCCTTCTTCCAGTCTGGGAAACCAAAATTGGTGTAGTCATTAACTTGTTCTTCAATGTGTCCAAACCTTTCTAGAAGTCCTCATTCCACTGGAATTTATCTTCTTTCTTCAACAACTTCTCCATGGGTGTCGTAATATGCATGTATCCCTTAATGAATTTCATGTAATATCCTATATGACCTAATGTTTCTCTTAGTTTTCTTACTGATGCTTGTGTATGTAAGTCCAAAGTCACTGCAATCTTGGAAGGATCCAACAATAATCCTTTATTACATACCACATGGCCCAACAAAATTCCAAAAGGCACATAGAAAATACATTTCCTCAAGTTCAATGAAATCTCAAATTGCCTACATCTATCGAAAATTAATCTTAATACTTCTATTTGATCCATCAATAGACTAAACATGGTCCAATCATCCAAATAAACTTCAAGGAACTTATGAATAAATTCCTTAAAGGCTATGACAACTACTCTTGAGAATATTGCAGGGGAATTCTTTAGCCCAAAAGGAATCACTATGTACCGGTAGCTTCCCCACTCTGTCACAAAGGTAGTTTTATGTATGTCTTCCTTTATGATCCTTATCTGGTGATATCATAAGAAAATATATGTGAAACAATAGGCCTCCTTCCCTTTTACATTCTCCAGTACTTCATCTGTGAAAGGTGTTGGAAATGGACCATGTAGACATGCATCATTTAGCTTCCTTAATTATACACAAATCTTGATTCCCCATGTTTTGTTATCTTGCACTACCATTGGATTTATCCATTTTGACTTTATTACTAGTTCAATGATTCTTTCTTCTAACAATCATTCTATATCTACCTTCACCTTCTTTGTATACTTCATATTTAGTCTATATGGTCTCTGTCTTATTGGCTTAGCATTTTGTTTCAAAGGGATCTCCATCTCTCCTAACTCACCATCTATCCCTTTCATTTCTAAAAACGTGGTTGGAAATAGATCCTATACTCACACAGTAAGTATGAAATAGTTTCCATAGTTTCATCATTCCAGTAGTCTCCTATCTATGCAAACTTGGGATTCTCTTTTGTTCCAAGATTTATCTTTTGTGTCCTCAGTGGTTGTGCATATGCAACAGATTCAAGATTTGGACCTTCTACTACATTTCCCCCCTCATTTCCAGGTACGTGTGTATTCCTTAGATCTTCCTCATACTGATCTTCTTGAGAAACATTGTAACATTCCAATAATTCATGAACTATCATGGAGTATCTATGTGCACTACACACAGATACTACCTCTATCGACCATTCTTCTGAAAAAATATTAGTTTTGATGGTCTGCAAAGCTACATATGTTAATGGATATTCATGTTCAAAAGTAAATTATACCTTAATCCTTTGATTTAGTTCAGCCCAATTCATTGTTTATCTATGCATTTCTAGTTCCAAGTACTAGTTAGTGGGATCGTATCCAAGGTTTGTATAAACCTGTATGTCCATTGCTCCTTCGGTATTGAACTCCATATATTTTGATGTTGTGCAATATGATATGTCAGATCACTTACTCATGTATAATTCTGTGAAATATAATCAACCTCAGTGACAAATCTAACTTGCATCAATATTCTACACTATTGCGAGTATTTTATTCCTTCTTTATGTGCAACCTGCCATCTAGCTGGAGTAGCTTTCAAGACCACATCTAATGCCAAATTTTTTTTTTTTTCTAGTATCTGTAACTCGAACACTTGTACAAAAGAGTCTATTTTAGTTGAACCATCATACTTGGGTGTTTCACACAACTCTGTTTCAATATGGCACAATGATCAAGTTATGTGAGCACACCATTTGGTAGATACTTCATGCATCCTTTGCTGCCAATGTTGCATACCTTCCTTTAAATCCGACGCACATGAGCTAATGATTCTCCAACTTAAGGAACCATCTGCAGTGGAATTAACGTAGTCATTCATTCACGAAGTCATTTTATACAAGTTATCAATTTCATTCCCTTTCACTGGCTCTATGTATCTCTTTCCTTCTGTCAGATCGAATCGTTCGGTAACCTTCAAGTCCCCTACCTAAAATATAATTTCTCTCTTCTTCAGATTAATGATGGCATTATTTTCAAAATCCCATCTGACCCCCATTAGTGCAGGATATGGCTGACTATCATCCATGAGCTCAATGACTTCTAAATTTTCTATATTGTGCACCCCATCTATATTCTCAGGTATCCCTATCAATCAGCCAATTGGTACTATCTTGTGATAGTTTTCCAATATTAACTGAATGAGAGACCATATTAACTTGGGCTTCCCCATAATTTCCCATGTTTTATTTGGTAAAAGTTTTACATCAGTACCCAGGTCTAAAATGGCATTATTCACATCATATTCCCAAATATTCACACTTAGTATGAACTCTCTGTTGGTTCTCTCTTTACACAGAACCTGATTCTCTACCCTTTGTGTGGTAGGAATTTCCCTTTCTTATGTGCAATGATCAATCATTTTACATAATACATTCAACCTAGCTTCATATTTCATCAATTCTAAACAACGTTTCATAAATTATCTTAAAATACTTACCTTCTCAAGCAACCTTTCTGGTATAGTAAGATCATAGACCAGAAGCGTGTTAACCATAGGAGGTGCAGAAGATATTGATGCCATCCAATATGATCCTAGTATCTCCTTTCTTTTATATTGATATGTCTCTTTTTCTTTCCGTGGATCAAATATCGGCATAGGCCCTGCTGATTTCTTTGCCCATTGCTCAAACTTCCTTCCTCCATTCATTGCGTCAATGCCTATCCTATCTCCTCCACATGTGATAACTACTATTCTAGGTCTTTCATTGGGTTTTTCGACTAATATCTTTTGCATGTCTTGATGTGGGTTCTAGTTATGGTTCCCTCTTTCCTTCCACTTCGTAAGTAATCAAGGACAGTCTTATGTCGCATGATACAATGCTCTATAATACATGCAGGTTGTACAAGGATTTGGGAAGTCACTAGATAAGTGTCTTCGTTGATTAGAATTGTAGCATAATATTGGTCCTCTACCTCCTCTTCCAAAATTGTCTCTTCATCGACCTAGACCAAATCCTCCTTGGCTTCATGGATTAAATCCTCTCTGATTATTATACTTTGGAACACATCCTTCTATCATGACATTTTCCTCCTAAATTATATACATATATGAAGTGTGATCTCTCATCAAATCGAATGTGCGGAATTCCTTCTCTTCATTCCCTACTAAATTGAAAAAGTTACAAAATAAATTCATTGTCGTACTGTAGTATTTCTACAACAATGGAAAATTAGGTGGATGATGTCCCCACATCTTTCATATTTCACATTACCCTCCTCCTAGTAATGGGTTTGATGCTTTAGTCCCCAAATACTGTGCAAAAGATGGTCATTCATCCTTATGGTGGCCTTCAGTCCTACATGTGACACACCAGACTTTTTCCCACTTCTCCTTCCCTTTTGTAAGATTTTCTAATCGGATTGTCAAGGCAGCTAAATGTGTCTAAACTAGAGCCACCCCCCCACTATCTGCTAATACATATTATTTCGACTTCATTGCAATCTCCAAATCTTCAGGTTGTGACGTAAACTTATATTTTATCAATGGGAAGTGGATGTGTGGAAATAATCTTGTAATAAACCATTCCCTATGTTGTTGATCAGGAATATACAATATAAATCTACCCATAAAATCCTTAAATCTTTGATCATAGTCCCACAATGACTCAGTATGTAATTTTTCAATTCCCTTCAATTATGTAATGTACTACAACTCAGACTTTGGCTTCTTCAAATCTTTCAATAATTTTTTTTGAATTTCTGCCAATGTCCTCGCTTGACTTGTTGGTACAGTAATCTGTAGTTTCATGTACCATACTAATGTGTGGCCTATAAATTTTATTTCCAACTACACAATCTTTGTGGCCTCATCTTGGACATTCTTCACAGCCCAAATTTTCTCATATACAAATAGACATAGTTCTGGGTCCTCCGAACCAACTCCCTGAAACTCAGGCATTCTCAAGGTATTGTCTAACCCTACCATAGTGTTTGGTGTAGTACCTCCCCTTGGTGATGTTGGTTGACTCTGACTTCCATACTACTTCCACTGCTCTAGATACTATTTTTTGAATTTCTCAACTAATTATAAGTTCTTTTGACAAGTATTTGAATGTTGTATTACATCAAGATGACCAACACGTGGTCGTGGATTCAACAAAAGATTCCACCTGACTAGGACTTACTGTTTCTTCTATTATTGGACTACATTGAGAATCCTCTTCCTGTCCTTTTGTATGTTGTATTTGTATGATATGTATTAGTGGGAAAGGTTCTCTCTTTTCATACTCATTGTGTTTCTCTCCTTTCCCATCCCCAGTCTTCAACCTCTTATATCTTATTCCATTGTGGAGTACCCCAAATTCATATTCTTCTTTTGATAAATTGTTTTCATTTCTCTACATCCTTAGTCCCTCCMTTCCTTATTAATTTATCCCCTCATTCCTTCCTACCTTCACACTATCCCATGATCATCCCCCAGTCCCCCTATGTGCATGAAGCCCCATATAAATCATATTCCATCATAGTCACACATTTATCACACAACAACACCTTTATCTAGGTACCCAATTCTTTCAAAAATCTACTGCAAGGTCCCTTGAAAAATTCTCTTTCTACAACACTATATGAATACCAAAAATCTATTGCAAATTCCATAATATAACCCCAAAGTATGTTATTCAACCAGAAATCAACTGTAAGGTAGCTAGAGAGGTAGTGGGGGGGCCCAGAGGGCCCATAGTGATAATAGTGGAGGTCATTCAATGTAAGGTGGACTAGGTTCACTATATTATTAAATAAGGCCCACCATGGTAGTTAGATATAATAAATGTAAGAGGACTTCTTAGAAGGTTCTACTTCTAGAAGATTCCTCCTCTAGAATGTTCTTAGGTGATGG
>JZKD02S1640672.1:704210-721910 GCA_000966675.3 Picea glauca | reverse complement strand
TCTTAGAAGGTTCTACTTCTAGAAGATTCCTCCTCTAGAATGTTCTTAGGTGATGGTAGCACTATATAAAGGGGTTTAAGCAATGTAATGAGATATGAAGAGAAGTATTTTATTCGGAGCTGAAGCTCAATAGGAGGATGCCCCCTCGAAGAGGCAAGTGAACAGGAGAGGATCCCTTCCATAATAGGATCCATTGTATGGTGTTGCCCTACCTTAAGGGTTTGATAGTAATAAAGAAGATTTTGCATATTGTTCTTGTATATCTGTTGTGGTGTTTTATATTCGGTATTTGGTTCTTAACATCAACTACTCGGGAAGTCTTATTTCTTACAGAATTCAATTTTCTTACCAAATCATGAGTCCAGTTCCTTAGAGTTGTAGTCTGGTATCTTCCGGTATTCTCTAATAACCTTTCTAACCATTCAATTAAAATAATCATAAATTCACCAAATAAAATTTCATGCAACTCTGCAAACACATACCTTTGCAACCATTGTCCATTGTGTTAAATTTGGTAGCATCGATAGTCATTCTTCAATGAGAGGCCATATGGGCCACCCTGAGGCTAGCCAGGGAGATTTGGAGAATCAACCAATGTTGTGAGGTATTGAAAAAACCCAAGGGGAATGTACAACTTCTGTGAGTCAAACCAAAAGTCAGGACGAATGAGATGCTATGTATGTCTAATGAAAAATTCATGGGTAGCATACAACCTTTGTGAGCATAGATTGTCTAGTGCAAAAATCAGGGGGGACTTACAACCTTTGAGAGCATAGACACGCTAGTGCAAAAGTGAGGGGGAACATACAACCTCCATGAGCCTATTCAAGCCTTGTGAGACATGAGAAAAATTCAAGGCATCTAGAAAAAGTTAGGTTGAATATAAAATTCCTATGAGCTAGAAAGAAACGATATTCCTAATATTTCAAATGATATAAATGTATTGATCTAGTTTGTTGCCACATGTAACATTATCCACCATGAAGATAATTTTGAATTGCCTTGTAAAGAGTCAATTTGTAACTGAAGTCTCAAGTCTAGTTCTATTTTCAAACTAAAGTGTAATTTTGAGTTGTAACTGAAGTCTCAAGTCTAGTTCTATTTTCGAACTAAAGTATAATGTTGAGTTGTAACTGAAGTCTGAAGTCTAGTTCTATTTTAGAACTAAAGTGTAGTGTTGAGTTGTAACTGAAGTCTCAAGTCTAGTTCTATTTTCAAACTAAAGTGTAATGTTGAGTTGTAACTGAAGTCTCAAGTCTAGTTCTATTTTCGAACTAAAGTATATCAAACTCAAGTCTAGTTCTATTTTCAAACTAAAGTATATCAGTTTCAAGTCTAGTTCTATTTTCGAACTAAACTGTAAAGTTGAGTTGTAACTGAAGTCTTAAGTCTAGTTCTATTTTTGAACTAAAGTATACCAGTCTCAAGTCTAGTTGTAAGTTTGAACTGATGTATGAAATTGAGTTATGATTAAAGAATGTAAACAAGTTACTATTTCAAGCCTCTCCTCTTCTCCTCTTCATCCTTTATAAGCAGAGGTCAACCCGTCTCTTCAACATAGTTTTGATATGCAGGTTAAGGGTGAAGTAATAGAGGCACATATCAGTGATAAATAGGAAACAAACCAAAGAAGCATATCATTGGTGTATATTGACAATAGAGGCTACATATAATAGGCGTATATCAACAACATATCAGTTTTGTATATCAACAATAGAGGCAACATATGAGAGGTGTATTTCAGCAAGGTATCTTAGGTATTTATCAGGTCAAAGTCATCTTGGAAAGCTCTCTAAGAGCAGAACATTCATGGTTGATATTTGTAAGTGATATTACATTATTAATCCAATAAAAGAATATTGTTTTCTAGGGTTTTTCTCCCTGTACAGGGTTTTTCTCCCTGTATAGGGTTTCCCAAGGGTATATGTGTTGTTGATGTGCATTCTTACTTATCTACATAGTTATTGCTATTTCGTTACTATTTAGTATTGTTGAAGTGTATTAAGATGGAATCAAAGTGTTGAAGAAAATAAAAGAATTAATCCACATAAGAAATCAATCTCATAATTTAACATGGTATCGGAGATTAGGGTGCGTTAAATGTGTTGAATTACAACAACATGTACACACAGATCCAAGCTAGCTTGATCAAGTTTCTAGTGTGAAGTCCATGGCATCCTCCATTTCATTCAGGGTCGAGGATAGGATCAAAAGAGATACCAACTTCAATGTGTGGAAGCTCCGAATAAAAAATATCTTGCAGAAGCATGATCTTGAGTAGTATGTGACCACAGTGGTGGAGGAACCCACGAATAATGCAGGAAGAGAGGACTTCAAGAAGAGTCAAGAAAAGGCCAAGAGAATAATCTTTGACTCAGTCAAAGACAATATAATGCCTGCAATGACTTCGTTAATGACTACCAAGGACTGCACGAATACCTTGGTGAATCTGTATGAGAAATAAGATCCAAGTCAGAAGAGGACACTTTAGCACAACCTTAAGTATTTGAAGAAGGAGAAAGGTGAATCAATGGCATCTTTTCGTTCTAGGATAGCCTAGATCAGAGATCAACTTTTGGTCACAAGGGTGACAATGGATGATGATGATTTAGTGTAGGTTATTTTTTATGGTCTTCCTCCTTCACGAGAGACCTTCTTATCCAGTGTAAGTGGGAGAGGGATTCAACCCATGTTTGAGAGGTTATGGAATGATTGCCTCCAAGAGGAGATTCACACATCTACCAGGAGTGAGCCAATGAAATAAGAGCACTCAACTTTAGCATCAAAATTCAAGGGAAAGAAAAAAGACACTTTCTATAAAGGCTCTCAGAGGAATACAAACACCAAAGGTACATTCAAAGGCAAGAATATTGATGCATCTAAGATTAAATGCTTTAGTTGTAATAAGTTGGTTCATTTTTCTAAAGATTGTTGGTTTAGAAAGAAATATCCAAGGAAAGGGAAACATCATGCCTCAACTCTTGAGGATGATGAATCCAAAAGAAATCAGAAAAGTCCTTCTAATGAGAAAGAAAATAGAAAAGAATATTTTCTAGTTTATGCCTTATCCAGTTCAGTTTTCATGGGGCTGAAAACTTGGTTAGTAGACAATGGTGCATCAAAGCACATGACAGGATACACGGAGATCCTCTCATATTTCGAGACAAAATATTTTGCAGAGCATGTTCAGCTTGGGGATGAAAAATGTTACAAGATAGAGGGACTAGGCTCTATCTCCTTCAGATTGGAATCTAGGGATAGACTTCATGTTGATGAAGTATTATATCTTCCAGTGCTCAAGAATAATTTACTATCAGTTGCAACCCTTGAGGACAAGGGATATTGGTTGATATTCAAGGACAAAAAGGCACTACTATGGGATAAAGGTAGCCACTTAAGTACAAAAGAACCCATTAGAACCCGTAGTGGAGGACTTTACATCGTGTTAAGGCAGTCAACTTAGGAATTGGCTCATGATGTGACTAGCTCTAGCAATTTGTGGCATAGAAGACTTGGAAATATTCATTAAAAAGCTCTTCCAGATCTACATAACATGGTATGTGGCATGCCCTCTATTTATCTTAGTAAAAATGAAATTTGTAAGGGATGCATGCTAGGAAAAAATATAAAGAAAGCATTTCCTAGTAGTGACAATAGATCCCAAGGCATCTTAGATCTAGTTCATTCTAATGTATCGCTTTTAGTTCAAATGTGTCACTTTTAGAAGAAGCTACCTCCATTTTCGTGTATATTTAGAATAGGTGTCCACATTCTATATTGAAGGAAAAGACTCTTGAAGAGGTCTTCTCATGGATCAAGCCTGAAGTAGGGAATCTAAGGATATTTGGGTGTCCTGTGTATATTCATGTCCCTAAAGAAAAGAGGACAAAGATGGAACCCTTAGGAAAGAAAGGGGTTCTTGTGGGGTACAATGAAAACTCCAAGGATTGCAGGATTTATGTACCAGGTCATAGGAAAATAGAGGTAAGCAGAGATGCGACTTTCCATGAGGAAGCTGCATTTAAAAAATCCAGAGAGCTTCAACTTGAATCAGAAGTAGTTTGTCTAGCTTCACCCTCTTCTTAAAATGAAGAGTCAGATGATCAGAGGGAGGAACCTCATGAAGGGCCAATTAATGAGCCCCTAGAACTTGCTGAACTTTTAGAAAGAAGTTTTGAAGAACCTCCAGCCAAAAGGAATCTAGGGTGGATTAAAGAAATAGTGCATGAAGTAGAAAGGATAACTGCTCCCAAAGGAACTTTCAAGGAAAGGAAGAGGCCCCATAGGTTTGGAGGCTATGTTGAACTGATGAGCATCATTAGTGATGTCGAACCTTCTTCATTTGAAGAAGTAGATAAATTACAAGTATGGAAGGATGCCATGCTTTAGAAATACAATTCTATTATAAAGAGCAATGTTTGGGACATTGTGTTGATGCCAAAAGACAAATCAATGGTTTCTTCCAAATGGATATATAAGATCAAACATGTGGTTGATGGAAGTGTGGAAAATTTCAAAGAAATATTTGTAGCCAGAGACTTCACCCATAAAAAAGTGATCGACTACGAAGATACTTTTTCCCCCATATCTAGGTATACCTCCATTTGAACTATTATTTCTTTAGCTCTCGTTCTTGGTTGGAAGCTACATCATATGGATATAAAAAAAACATTCTTGAATGGAAATATTGATCATGACATCTTTGTGGAACAACCATATGGTTTTGTACTGCATAACGATGGAACTCATGTATGCAAGATAAGGAAGGCCTTGTATGGTCTCAAGTAGGATCCCAGAGGTTGGTATGATAGGATTGATGGCTTTCTTAAAAGCTCAAGCTTTCAGAAAAGTGATGTTGATGCAAAGTTGTACTTCAAGGTGAGAGGTAACCAACCTTTTATACTAATCCTGTATGTTGATTATCTCTTTATAACAGGAGATGAAGGGCTAATAGCCTGATGTAAGAGGGATCTAACCATATAATTTGAGATGAAATACTTAGGCTTGATGCATTACTTCCTAGGATTGGAAGTATGGAAAAGATGGGGAAAGATATTTCTAGAAAAAGGAAAATACATAGTGGATGTACTAAAGAGGTTTGGTATGATGGATTTCAAATCCATGTCTACTTCGATGATTACCAATCTGAGGAAGATACATGATTCAGATACAGGTTCAAATTTGGTGGATACCACTATGTATAGGCATTTGATTGGATCATTGATGTACATGATCCACACTAGGCCAAATATATGCTATGCAGTGATTGCAATGAGTCAGTTCATGATTGAACAAAGACAGAGACACTAGGTGGTATCTAAGAACATATTGAGATATCTCAAAGGGACCATTACTTATGGTCTGAGATATAAATCCAGTGGTGGTTTATTTCTACATGGGTATGCAGATGTTGACTGGCAAGGAAGCCAAGTGGATCAGAAGAGTACTGATGGATACTGCTTCAGTTTAGGATCCACTATGATCTCTTGGTCAATCTGAAAGAAGGGATCCATTGCACAGAGTACAGCAGAGGCTGAGTACATTGTAGCAAGTGATGCTAGCAAGGAAGCAGTATGGCTCATAAAATTGGTTTTTGGGTTGTTTGGTGACAAGCTTGAGATGATGGTGGTTCACTGTGATAATCAAATTTTCATAAAATTGACAGAGAACCCGGTGTTTCACACTGGGTCAAAACATATTGACATGAGCTACCACTACATCTAAGACCTGTTTCAAATAAAAACTATAAAGTTACAGTACATAGCCACGAGCGAGCAGGTAGTTGATATCTTGACCAAGCCTCTGACCTTGAGATAGTTTGTGTAGTTGAGAGGCAATCTTGGTGTGGCTGAGAATGACTCCCTCGTTGAGAGGGAGTGTTAAATTTGGGAGCATCGACAACCATTCTCCAATGACAGGCCATATGGTACACCCTGAGGCTAGCCAGGGAGATTTGGAGAATCAACCAGTCTTGTGAGGTATTGACAAAATCAAGGGGGAACGTACAACCTCTTTGAGTCAAACCAAAAGTCAGGATGAACGAGATGCTATGTAAGTCTAATGCAAAATTCAGGGGGAACATACAAACTCTATGAGCATAGACAATATAGTGAAAAAGTCAGGGGGAACATACAACCTCTGTGAGCATCGACATACTAGTGAAAAAGTCAGGGGGAACGTACAACCTCTATGAGCCTAATCAAGCCTTGTGATCGATGAGAAAAATTCAAGGCATCTAACAAGAGTTATGTTGAATATAAAATTTCTATGAGATAGAAACAAACGATATTCCTAATATTTCAAATGATATAAATGTATTGATCTAGTGCATTGGCACATGTAACATTATCCACCATGAAGAGAATTTCAAATTGCCTTGTAAAGAGTCAAGTTGTAACTAAAGTCTCAAGTTTAGTTCTATTTTCGAACTAAAGTGTAATGGTGAGTTTTAACTAAAATCTCAAGTTTATTTCTATTTTAGAACTAAAGTATAATGTTGAGTTGTAACTGAAGTCTCAAGTCTAGTTCTATTTTCGAACTAAAGTGTAATGTTGAGTGGTAATTGAAGTATCAAGTCTAGTTATATTTTCAAACTAAAGTGTAATGTTGAGTTGTAACTGAAGTCTCAAGTCTAATTCTATTTTTGAACTAAAGTATACCAGTCTCAAGTCTAGTTCTATTTTCGAACTAAACTGTAATGCTGAGTTGTAACTTAAGTCTCAAGTCTAGTTCTATTTTTGAACTAAAGTATACTGGTCTCAAGTCTAGTTCTAAGTTTGAACTAAAGTATGAAGTTGAGTTATGATTAAAGCATGAAAACAGGTTACTCTTTCGAGCCTCTCCTCTTCTCCTCTTCATCCTTTATAAGAAGAGGTTGGCCCCTCTCTTCAACACAGTTTTGATATGCAGGTTAAGGGTGAAACAATAGAGGTACATATCAGTGATAAAGAGGAAACATACCAAAGAAGCATATCAGTATTGTATATCATCAATAGAGGCTACATATCATAGGCATATATCAGCAACATATAAGTTTTGTAAATCAACAATAGAGGCAACATATCAGAGGTGTATTTCAGCAAGGTCTCTTAGGTATTTGTTAGGTTAGAGTCATCTTAGCAAACTCTTTAAGAGAAGAACATTCATGGTGGATATTTGTAAGTGATCTTACATTATTAATGCAATAAAAGAATTTTTTTGTTGGGGTTTTTCTCGTTGTACAAGGTTTCCCCAGTGTATATTTGTTTTTTATGTGCATGCTTACTTAGCTACATATTTATTGCTATTCAGTTATGATTTTCTATTGTTGAAGTGTATTAAGATGGAATCAAAGTGTTGAAGAAAATAAAAGAATTAATTTTCATAAGAAATCAAGATCATAATTTAACACATTGTTGATATGAGGATTTCTATTCTCTCTTTGGGAAAATTCTTGCTCCTTCCTTTCCATCCATTCAATGATCTCTTTCTTAGTCGGCCTCCAAATCATTTCCTCAACTACAGATTCCGGGTCTCAAAAACAGAACCATTTGTTGGTGCACAGTTGTAAGACACTAGGTTGAAGTTATCCAACCAAAAAAAACCTTTAGATATCAACCCTTTCAACATCACCTTCATGCAACTGAAGTATCACCTGAGGTATCTACTAGGGCTACAAAAACCAAATTTTTGCAAGGAGGATGGGATGTGAGGCTATCAACATATCCATTATTATTTATCCACCCTCTATGAAATATTTTGTATCTAATATCTTTTGATTAGTTAACAAAATATATTATGCAGAACTATTATAAGGCATATTGAAATATAATTAACCCACTACATCATTCATTATTACTGCGCATCAATCATATCATAAACAAATCTATACTAATCATGCATAAAAAGAAAATCCATGAACAACCACATCAACACAACACATAGAGACACGGATTTGAATGTGGTTCACTCAATCCTTGGGCTACATCAACAATGGTTGGCTTCTATATTAATATTCATGTAGTAATCCTCTCAACCATGTGCACTATACTTATAAGATATATATCATGCTATGCTACCCAGACCTGCCTATTCACTCTGTAGTGCAAGCCTATATCTAGAAAAACCTCCCAAAAAATGTGAACACAAACCCTCATCAAGAAACCACTAAGTTAGAGAGAAACTAACTCGATAACCCCATGTTTCCATACCATTTACATATTTATACATCGAAATAGGGATAAAAACCCTATGACAACTCTTTCCAAAAAACCCCCATGGTTCGTGCATGCTTTTCCTACCTTTTCACCTGCATTCTTAACTTTTGTTCTTCCTTCTTTTGTGCACTTATCTATCATTCTTTCTTCTTTTATGCACACCATGAAAACTTGGTTATTCCAAATTCCTGTCCAACAAACCACACGTATAATTATTTATTCATAATCTTTTTCATTGTTTACAATACAGGATATATGTGATCCCATGAATTCCAAAAAAACTAATCTATTGACCCGTATTAGTCAACAAACCTAATTCCTTAACAAAAATTAGAAAACCATGAGAGAAAACCATGTGCCAAAAAACTGCTAAAAATGAACACAAAAAACTGCCAATTTTTTTTGAGGGGGCTTTACTCCCTGCCCCTTATGACCCCCCCATAGAAGGGAGGTTTCACCCCCCTACAAATCCCTTGTGACCCTCCCTTTCCACACAACCTATGCAACACACCGCATGGGGTTGGTCGTGCAAATATTATAATGCATACCCAACAAAGGGAACAATGCCTAGAAATCAATAGATTCTTATGGATGGCTTGTGGGAAAAGGAAAAATTCCCAACAAGCAATAAAATTTTATGTACATCTTATGAACAAAGGAAAAATACCTACCAAATAATATAATATTTTAGATGGATTGTGGGTAGAGAAAAAGCACCCAACAAGATATAAAATGTTGTGGATGACCAGTGGGAAAAGGAAAATTTTTCATCAAGCAATATAATGTTGTGGACTACCTATGGGAAAAGGGTAGACACCCATAAATTACCAATTCGGTTTCAAGTCATTGAGAGGGATATCATAAAATATCAAGGAATCCCCCAACAACTCTATATACCAATATAGAAACTCCCAAACTAATAGAAACAACTTTGGAATCAGAACCATTGATTTCCCATCTCCGAAATCACCCAATGGTGGAGGATGGAGAGATTTTAGGATGTGTATCCACCAGTAAACCACTATAACATGAAGATAAACTCCCACACAATATAAGTACTAAGCAATTAGTTCGTTAAATACTCAATAGAGATTAACAATCTATAGAGCAATGATTAGAATGAAACCAGTAACTCAATAAACCACAAAATGAGTTAATACAATAACATATTAAACCACAGAGGAATATCAATGCAAATGGAGATATGATTTATCTTCTAAACCCAAATGGGAAAACCAACATTCAATTGGATTTGGCCATGCTCTTTATTATGGGTCAATGGACAAGTTACAAGCTCTTTCGCTCATCTTTATGCCCCTCAAAAAAATTCGTGATGCATTCATGTTCATTCTTAGCCAAAGAATTCCTTCTTACCCTCAGGAACCAGGATATAGGAGGAAGGATCAGCTTGGGGATAGCAGAAATGTCAAGCATCCCCAACTCTTCAACTTCCCCCAAGCTCATTTATGCTCCTTTTTTTGTATTTTTAACAAAGAGGAAGAGGTCTCGTGAGAATTTTTTTTTATATGTATTTTTTTCCCTTACATTAACATCTTGAGTATCCTTACCGTTTATGTGCTTTCTTTTCTATTTAATCGAATGCAAGGGTGGACACTGATTGTGATGGCATGGGTCACTTTATGATAACAAGCTAGTCTCCTTCATTGTTTGTAGCATTGAGCCTTTTCAATTATGATCATTGTAGTACTTGTGTCATAGCCAATTGTTCTTTTTCAGAATTGATTCGAATCAAGTAACATCATCAGTCTTTTCTTAGGAAAATGGAAAATGTTTTATCTTGCAAAAGTGGTTGGCATGCAATTATTTCCTTGAATTAATTTTTAAGTCAGTTATCTTTCAATTTTCCACCATTCAGACACAATAACATATCATAGGTAGTTGTTTCCCATGCTTGTTCGAGGAAATTCCTATAAACAATAGTTAGGTCTATGTAATTGTTTACTAGTGGATCCATTAAAGGGAATGCCTTTACAGGGTTTTTCTCCATGTACAGGGTTTCCCCAGGGTATATGTGTTGTTGATGTGCATTCTTACTTATCTACATAGTTATTTCTATTTAGTTACTATTTAGTATTGTTGAAGTGTATTAAGATGGAATAAAAGTGTTGAAGAAAATAAAAGAATTAATGCGCATAAGAAACCAATCTCATAATTTAACATGGTATCAGAGATTAGGGTGTGTTAAATGTGTTGAAGTGCAGCAACAGGTACACATAGATCCAACCTAGCTTGATCAAGTTTCCAGTGTGAAGTCCATGGAATCCTCCATTTTAGTCAGGGCTAAGGGTAGGATCGAAAGAGATACCAACTTCAATGTGTGGAAGCTATGGATAAAAAATATCTTACAGAAGCATGATCTTGAGTAGTATGTGACCACAGTGGTGGAGGAACCCATGAATAATGCAAGAAGAGAGGATTTCAAGAAGATTCAAGAAAAGGCCAAGAGAATCATCTTTGACTCAGTCAAAGACAATATAATGCCTGCAATGACTTCGTTAATGACTACCAAGGACTGTATGAATACCTTGGTGAATCTTTATGAGAAATAAGATCCAAGTCAGAAGAGGACACTTTAGCACAAGATTAAGTATTTGAAGAAGGAGAAAAGTGAATCAATGGAATATTTCCATTCCAGGATAGCCCAAATCAGAGATCAACTTTTGGTCACAAGGGTGACAGTGGACGATGATGATTTAGTGCAGGCCATTTTTTACGGTCTTCCTCCCTCATGAGAGACCTTCTTATCTAGTGTAAGTGGGAGAGAGATTCAGACCATGTTTGAGAGGTTATGGAATGATTGCCTCCAGGAGGAGATTCGCACATCTACTAGGAATGAGAAAATGAAATAAGAGAACTCAGCTTTAGCATCAAGATTCAAGGGAAAGAACAAAGGAAATTTCCATAAAGGCTCTCAGACGAATACAAACACCAAAGCTACATTCAAAGGAAAGAATATTGATGCATCTAAGATTAAATGCTTTATTTGTAATAAGTTGGGTCATTTTTCTAAAGATTGTTGGTTTAGAAAGACATATCCAAGGAAAGAGAAACATCATGCCTCAACTGTTGAGGATGATGAATCCAAAAGAAATCAGAAAATTCCTTCTAATGAGAAAGAAAATAGAAAAGAATATTATCTGGTTTCTGCCTTATCCATTTCAGTTTTCCCGGGGCCGAAAACTTGGTTAGTAGACAATGGTGCATCAAAGCACATGACATGATACAAGGATATCCTCTCATATTTCGAGAAAAAATCTTTTGCAGAGCATGTTGAGCTTGGGGATGACAAATGTTAAAATATAGAGGGAGTAGGCCCTATCTCTTTCAGATTGGAATCTAGGGTGAGAATTCATGTTGATGAAGTATTATATGTTCCAGGGCTCAAGAATAATCTACTATCAGTTGCAACCCTTAAGGACAAGGGATATTGGATGATATTCAAGGACAAGAAGGCACTACTATGGGATAAAGGTAGCCACTTAAGTACAAAAGAACCCATTATAACTCATAGTGGAGGACTTTATGTCGTGTCATGACAGTCAACTCAGGAATTGGCTCATGATGTGACTATCTCTAGCAAGTTGTGGCACAAAAGACTTGGAAATATTCATTAAAAAGCTCTTCCAGATCTACATAACATGGTATGTGGCATGCCCTCTATTTCTCTTAGTAAAAATGAAATTTGTAAGGGATGCATGCTAGGAAAAAATATAAAGAAAGAATTTCCTAGTAGTGACAATAGATCCCAGGTCATCTTAGATCTAGTTCATTCTGATGTATGTGGTCCCATGTCATATCCCTCACTCAGTGGTTGTTTGTATTATGTCATTTTTATTGATGATTACTCAAGAAAATGTTGGATATATTTCCTTAAAGCTAAAAGTGACACATTTGATCAATTCAAATAATATAAAGCCTTTATTGAAAAGTAGATAGGGAAACACGTCAGAATCGTTAGAACAAACAATGGAGGAGAGTTTAAATATCTCTGGTTTGAGGATTTCTGCAAGTAAACAGGAATCAAGAGACCGTTGACCGTGCCATATAACCCTAAAAAAAATGGAGTTGCTGAGAGGAAAAACAAGACATTTGTGAGGCAGGGAAAGCAATGATGTTTGACCAGGATCTGTCAAATTCTTTATGGGTAGAAGCCACCTGCACTGTAGTGTATATTTAGAACAGGTTTCCACATTCTATATTGAAGGAAAATACTCTTGAAGAGGTCTTTTCATGGATCAAACTTGAAGTAGGGAATCTAAGGATATTTGGGTGTCCTGTGTATATTCATGTCCCTAAAGAAAAGAGGACAAATATGGAAACCTTAGGAAAGAAAGGGGTTTTTGTGGGGTACAATGAGAACTCCAAGGATTGCAGGATTTATGTACCAGGTCATAGAAAAATAGAGGTAAGTAGAGATGTGACTTTCCATGAGGAAGATGCATTTAAGAAATCCAGAGAGCTTCATCCTGAATCAGAAGCAGTTCGTCCAGCTTCACCCTCTTCTGAAAATGAAGATTCAGATGATCAGAGGGAGGAACCTCATGAAGGGCCAAGTAATAAGCCCCTAGAACTTGCTGAGCTATTAGAAAGAATTTTTAAAGAACCTCCAGCCAAAAGGAGGATAGGGTGGATTAAAGAAATAGTGCATGAAGTAGAAAGGATAGTTGGTCCCAAAGGAACATTCAAGGAAAAGAAGAGACCTCATAGGTTTGGAGGCTATGTTGCACTGATGAGCGTCATTAGTGATGTCGAACCTTATTCATTTGAAGAAGCAGATAAATTACAAGTATGGAAGGATTCCATGCTTGAGTAATACAAGTCTATTATAAAGAACAATGTTTGGGACATTATGTCGATGCCAAAAGACAAATCAATGGTTTCTTCCAAATGGATCTATAAGATCAAACATGCGGCTGATGGAAGTGTGGAAAATTTCAAAGAAAGATTTGTAGCCAGAGGATTCACCCATAAAGAAGGAATCGACTATGAAGATACTTTTTCCCCCATAGCTAGGTATACCTCCATTCAAACTATTATTGCTTTAGCTCCTGTTCTTGTTTGGAAGCTACATCAGATGGATGTAAAAACAACATTCTTGAATGTAAAGATTGATAATGAGGTATTTGTGAAATAACCATATGGTTATGTATGAAAGCTAAGGAAGGCCTTGTATGTTCTTAACAAGGATCCCAGAGTTTGGTATGACAGGATTGATGGCTTTATTAAAAGCTCGGTCTTTCAGAAAAGTGATGTTGATGCAAATCTATACTTCAAGGTGAGAGGTAACCAAACTATTATACTAATCCTGTATGTTGATGATCTCTTTATAACAGGAGATGAAGGGCTAATAGCCTGATGTAAGAGGGATCTAACCACAGAATTTGAGATGAAAGACTTAGGCTTGATGCATTACTTTCTAGGATTGGAAGTATGGAAAAGATGGGGCAAGATATTTCTATAAAAAGGAAAATGCATAGTGGATGTAGTAAAGAGGTTTGGTATGATGGATTTCAAATCCATGTCTACTTCGATGATTACCAACCTGAGGAAGCTACATGATTCAGATACAGGTTTAGATTTGGTGGATCTCACTATGTATAGACATTTGATTGGATCATTGATGTACATGATCCACACTAGGCAAGATATATGCTATGCAGTGATTGTAATGAGTCAGTTCATGAATGAAGAGAGATAGAGACACTATGTGGCATCCAAGAACATATTGAGATATCTCAGAGAGACCATTACTTATGGTCTGAGATATAAATCTAGTGATGGTTTATTTCTACATGGGTATGGAGATGTTGACTGGCAAGGAAGCCAAGTGGATCAGAAGAGTACTTCTGGATACTGCTTCAATTTAGGATCCATTATGATCTCTTGGTCAAGATGGAAGCAAGGATCCATTGCAGAGAGTACAGTAGAGGCTGAGTACATTGCAGCAAGTGATGCTAGCAAGGAAGCAGTATGGCTCATAAAATTGGTTTTTGAGTTGTTTGGTGACAAGCTTGAGATGATGGTGGTTCACTGTGATAATCAAATTTTCATAAAATTGACAGAGAGCCTGGTATTTCATGCTGGGTCAAAACATATTGACATGAGGTACCACTACATCCGATACTTGGTCCAGATAAAAACTGTAAAGTTACAGTACATAGCCACGAGTGAGTAGGTAGTTGATATCCTGACCAAGCCTCTAACCTTGAGTTAGTTTATGCAATTGAGAGGCAATATAGGTGTGGCTGAGAATGACTCCCTCACTGAGAGGGAGTGTTAAATTTGGGAGCATCGATAATCATTCTCCAATGAGAGGCCATATGGTACACCCTGAGGCTAGCCAGGGAGATTTGGAGAATCAACCAGTCTTGTGAGGTATTGAAAAAATCTAGGGGGAACGTACAACCTCTTTGAGTTAAACCAAAAGTCAAGACGAACGAGATGCTATGTAAGTCTAATGAAAAATTCAGGGGGAACATACAAACTCTATGAGCATAGACAATATAGTGAAAAAGTCAAGGGGGACATACAACCTTTGTGAGCATCGACAGACTAGTGCAAAAGTCAGGGGGAACACACAACCTCTGTGAGCCTAGTCAAGCCTTGTGATCGATGAGAAAAAGTCAAGGAATCTAACAAGATTTAGGTTGAATATAAAATTCCTATGAGATAGAAAGAAACGACATTCCTAATATGTCAAATGATATAAATGTATTGATCTAGTGCATTGGCACATGTAACATTATCCACCATGAAGAGAATTTTGAATTGCCTTGTAAAGAGTCGAGTTGTAACTAATGTCTCAAGTTTAGTTCTATTTTTGAACTAAAGTGCAATGGTGAGTTTTAACTGAAGTCTCAAGTTTATTTCTATTTTAGAACTAAAGTATAATGTTGAGTTGTAACTGAAGTCTCAAGTCTAGTTCTATTTTCAAACTAAAGTGTAATGTTGAGTGGTAATTGAAGTCTCAAGTCTAGTTATATTTTCAAACTAAAGTGTAATGTTGAGTTGTAACTGAACTCTCAAGTCTAATTCTATTTTTGAACTAAAGTATACGAGTCTCAATTCTAGTTCTATTTTCGAACTAAACTGTGATGCTGAGTTGTAACTTGAGTCTAAAGTCTAGTTCTATTTTTGAAATAAAGTATACCGGTCTCAAGTCTAGTTCTAAGTTCGAACTAAAGTATGAAGTTGAGTTATGATTAAAGCATGCAAACAGGTTACTATTTCGAGCCTCTCCTCTTCTCCTATTCATCCTTTATAAGAAGACGTTGACCCCTCTCTTCAACACAGTTTTGCTATGTAGGTTAAGGGTGAAACAATAGAGGTGCATATCAGTGATAAAGAGGCAACATACCAAAGAATCATATCAGTGTTGTATATCATCAATAGAGGCTGCATATCATAGGCATATATTAGTAGCATATAAGTGTTGTATATCAACAATAGAGGCAACATATCAGAGGTGTATTTTAGCAAGGTCCCTTAGGTATTTTTCAGGTCAAAGTCATCTTAGCAAACTCTTTAAGAGAAGAAAATTCATGGTGGATATTTGTAAGTGATCTTACATTATTAATGCAATAAAGGAATATCGTTTGTTGGTGTTTTTCTCCCTGTACAAGGTTTCCCCAATGTATATGTGTTTTTGATGTGCATGCTTACTTATCTACATAGTTATTGCTATTCAGTTATGATTTGGTATTGTTGAAGTGTATTAAGATGGAATCAAAGTGTTGAAGAAAATAAAAGAATTAATTTTCATAAGAAATCAAGATCATAATTTAACACATCGTTGATATGAGGGTTTCTATTCTCTCTTTGGGAAAATTATTGCTCCTTCCTTTCCATCCATTCAATGATCTCTTTCTCAGTTGACCTCCAAAACATTTCCTCAACTACAAATTCTAGGTCTCAACAACAAAACCATTTGTTGGTGCACAGTTGTAAGACACTAGGTTGAAGTTATCCAAGAAAAACAAACCTTCAGATATCAACCCTTTCGACATCACCTTGATGCAACTGAAGTATCACCTGAGGTGATCTAAAAATGAAGAAGACTTGAAAAACTTGAATAATTATTGCAAGTGAAATGTTATGTGTTTAAAGCAATAGGATCAATTTGCAACACATAAATTTAAGGATTACTTATGAAAAATACATATAGACAACAACATAAACATTGAACATAAACACATGTGCACAGCAATTGATAAAGGATTTCACCCCTCTTATGGGCTACATCTCCTGGTCCAGCTTCCAATGGATCATTATTATTAATTTCTCAAACAATGCTCAAAAACATGTCTTACAATCCTCAAACTGACAAACCGACTGCTCCAATGGCTTCCCAGTGTCCCAAAACCCCTGTCTGGGCTCTTTCGGCACCTCAATTGGTCGAAAAATGAAGAAGATAGGCCTCCTGGAAGTCTCCCTCTTCAAGCTTGTTGTCTTTGGTTCTACAATTCGCACCCTTCTCCAACAAAATTGGCTCACACGCTCTTTTAAGCGTAAAAACCCAACACCGGGCGCAACCGCGCCAATGGTGCAAACTGTAGGACGGTTAAGGCGCCTCCAGCCCCTAACCGCCTCGGCACCTAGGCATATGGCCATGTGACCTCGTGCTAGGCAAAAAGGTGGCTAAACCATTTGAAAACCGTGCAACTTCCATTTGGGCCCCACGCCAACAATTAACACACGGGTCATGGTTTCAAACCCCGCGCCAACATTCAACACACAGTTATATATATATATATATATATATATATATATATATATACAATGCAATATATTGCAATACATTGCAATACACTACAATGCAATGTAATGTGTGCGCCAACAGTCGGGCCATAATATATGTGGGTCATATGTAATACAATGTGTCCACGGGTCGGGGCTAAGCCCCAGCCCGACCCCCCTTTCCTTCCAAACAATAATC
The DNA here is from genome assembly GCA_000966675.3 of Picea glauca. Lineage (NCBI taxonomy): Eukaryota > Viridiplantae > Streptophyta > Pinopsida > Pinales > Pinaceae > Picea > Picea glauca. Next base: position 704,759 of record JZKD02S1640672.1, on the reverse strand, counting down.
AACGTTAAATATATGTTTTATGGCATAGTTAACAAGGAACAAAGGGCGGCACTTTGGTTAGCGGAGAGTTATGAAGTCATTACATAATGGAGAGGTCCAGGGGTCGAACCCCACGGGCCTCAACACATTTTTATATAACCAAATAGCCAGTTAACGAGCGACACGTGGTGCCAAGGGATTGGGCCACGTGTCCTCACACCATTGACCATCAATGACACGTGTCATCCCTGGATTTGGTAATCATCAACCAATGAGAACGCTCCACATCATCCACCTGCCACATCATCGTACGGACGGTATGGCCCTGCCACATCACCATACGGACTATACGGACATGTACAGTCAACATCCAAAATTTTGCCTGTTTGCCTTGGCGAACAGATCGCGATATCTTATCCATACGGACTCCGTTTGAGAAAGTAAATATACTGCCAGAATCAGGAAGACGAGACGGACGCAATGGCACTATTTTCATCGCATTCTGAGCACTTTGAAAATTGAGCAAAATTTGATCCCCTGATCACACCTCCCCATTGGGAAGCTTTTGGA
>JZKD02S1640672.1:675655-704200 GCA_000966675.3 Picea glauca | reverse complement strand
TCAACCAAAAACCCTCAAGGTTTTCTGCTCTAGTACGAGTATGAATGTTAACAATGAAAAAATGAAGGCTATGATAATTATATCCAAAAGGATCACTTATGCTAGTTTCATGTATTGCAACAATATCTTGGAGGAGGTGAGTTCATACAAATATTTTGGAAATAATATTCATCATGAAGTTAAATCTTCTCTTTAAGGCTCTTCTCACTCTTGTTATTTTATATGGTTGGGAAGTTTGGGGTTGTAAAATCCCTAGAGAATTATGGAGAAATATAGAGAAAATACAAATGTGTTTTATAACTCATAATCTCAAAATTAAAGGTAATACACATTATCCTATCCTCCTCATAGAAGTCAGTCTTTACCCCATTGAAAGCATGGATTTGACTAGGTACATAGTGTATAAGAACAAGATAAACAACATGCATGGAAAAAGACTTTCTAAGATTGCTTCAAACTCTAATCAAAACCACCTACTCCTTAAGCTAAGGTGACATAAAAATAACAAGTCTTGGCTAAATCATTGGAGAACAAAGCAAAATGTCACTCCAAAAAACAATGATAATATTAAAAATATTATTACCTCTAAATTTAAGTAGAAATTGTGGTGCAATAAAGAATTAGAGGATAAAGTAAAATTAAGATATTATAAGGAGTTGATCAACCCAAATCTAGAAAATCAAAAGTGAATCTTTGTTTTGGTTGGTGTAAAGAAGAAAATCAGCATTGCTAAAATAAGAACAAAAATCTCACAAGATCCATAGTGAAATAGGGTGTTGGACAATTCATAAAATGTTGTGGGTCTAAAGAATTTTTCATCTTTCTGACATTAAGAGGGTTGAAGAAGAAAATCATTTTTTTTTATTTTTTCCTAGTACACCCACATTATAGCATAATTTCAAAATACTTTTTACAATACTAACCTTCCTAACCTCTTAACTTATCAAAACTATGATGATTTAGGAATGCCTTGTTAAATATTTTTTACCACAAAAATAAAATTTTAAAGAAAATCAAGTTTTTCTTTATCTCTTTTAATGTTTAAACCACCACTATCATCAAAAAAAATTATATTTCTTCTTAAAAATTAAAACACAAAAATATTGATAATTTAACATATTTTAACATTTAAGAATTTATCTTAGAAAATATTAAATCATATTATATATATATGAAAACCAAGTCACAAGATTACCAACAATATTGGTTCGTACGTTTGTTGAATTTTAGCATGTGATCTTGTGAACGAACATATATTCCCAAGGTAACTAAAGCTACTATTGCCTCTTGAAATCATTCTTTTAATCTAGAGTGAATGATAGAAATCTCATATGTACACCTCTGAAGCGTCGAAAACCAAGGTGACTGTATAAATATACTTTTAGGTATAAATATATAAAAAAGTAAATATACTTTTGAGTATACAAAAGGAAAGATATCTTTTCTAACTTACTATTAATTACTTGAAAAATCAATAACAATAATATGTCTTTTAAGGCACTTCACGTTTTAAACATTCGACTTTTTGGTCCACATGGGACAAGCTCAACTTGAAACTCAAATAAGATGGAAATGTGCATTACGCTACAATGGTACATGAATTGGATGCACTGAATGCAGCAGTTATTTGATCGGTGTTTGTGGCGATTGCTCTGAATTGGATGCACTGAATGCACATCTTCAACTTCTTAACACATATTCTTCGATATCAAATGTCTAGTACTTGATATAATGAGGAAAATCTAAATTCAGAACAAAGTCTCCAAATCTAGATATAAATGTATATCATTTATTTCAAATGATATAAATGTATTGATCTAGTGCATTGGCATGTGTAACATTATCTACCATGAAGAGAATTTTGAATCGCCTTGAAAAGAGTCGAGTTGTAACTGAAGTCTCAAGTTTAGTTCTATTTTCGAACTAAAGTGTAATGTTGAGTTGTAATTGAAGTCTCAAGTCTAGTTATATTTTCGAACTAAAGTATAATGCTGAGTTGTAACTGAAGTCTCAAGTCTAGTTCTATTTTTGAACTAAAGTGTAATGTTGAGTTGTAACTGAAGTCTCAAGTCTAGTTATATTTTCAAACTAAAGTGTAATGTTGAGTTGTAACTGAAGTCTCAAGTCTAGTTCTATTTTCGAACTAAAGTATATGAGTCTCAAGTGTAGTTATATTTTCGAGATAAAGTGTGATGCTCAGTTGTAACTGACGTCTCAAGTCTAGTTCTATTTTCAAACTAAAGTATACTAGTCTCAAGTCTAGTTCTAAGTTCGAACTATAGTATGAAGTTGAGTTATGATTAAAGCATGCAAACAAGTTACTATTTCAAGCCTCTCCTCTTCTCTTCTTCATCCTTTATAATAAGAGGTTGACCCCTCTCTTCAACACAGTTTTGATATGCAAGTTAAGGGTGAAGCAATAGAGGTGCATATCAGTGATAAAGAGGTAGCATACCAAATAAGCATATCAATGTTGTATATCAGCAATAAAGGTTGCATATCAGAGGCATATATTAGCATCATATCAGTGTTGTATATCAACAATAGAGGCATCATATCAGAGGTGTAATTCAGAAAGGTCTCTTAGGTATTTGTCAGGTCAGACTCATCTTGGCAAGCTCTTTAAGAGAAAAACATTCATGGTGGATATTTCTAAGTGATATTACATTATTAATGCAATAAAGGAATATCGTTTGTTGGGGTTTTTCTCCCTGTACATGCTTTCCCCAATGTATATGTGTTGTTGATGTGCATGCTTACTTATCTACATAGTTATTGTTATTCAGTTATGATTTGGCATTGTTGAAGTGTATTAAGATGGAATCAAAGTGTTGAAGAAAATAAAAGAATTAATATGCATAAGAAATCAAACTCGTAATTTAACACATCATTGATATGAGGGTTTCTATTCTCTCTTTGGGAAAATTCTTTCTCCTTCCTTTCCATCCATTCAATGATATATTTCTTAGTCAGCCTCCAAAACGTTTCCTCAACTATAGTTTTTGGGTCTCAACAACAGAACCATTTGTTCGTGCACAGTTGTAAGACACTAGGTTGAAGTTATCCAACCCAAAAAAACCTTCATATATCGACCCTTTCGACATCACCTTCATGCAAATGAAGTCTCACCTGAGGTATCTACTAGGGCTGTAGGAACCATGAATCCGCAAGGAGGATTTGATATCAGGCTATCAACATATTCATTATTATTTATCCACCCTCTATGAAATATTTTATATCTAATATCTTTTTATTAGTTAACAAAATATATTGTGGAGAACTATTATAAGTTATATTGAAATATACTTAACCCACTACATAATTCATTATTACTGCGCATCAATCATATCATAAGAAAATCTATATTAATCATGCATAAAAAGAACATCCATGAACAACCACATCAACACAACACATAGAGACACAAATTTGAATGTGGTTCACTCAATCCTTGGGCTACATCCACAATGGTTGTCTTCTATATTAATATTCATGTAGTAATACTCTCATCCATGTGCACTATACTTATAATAGATATATCATGTTATGCTACCCACACCTGCCGATTCACTCTGCAGTGTGAGCCTATATCTGGAAAAACCTCCCAAAAAACATGAACACAAACCCTCATCAAGAAACCACTAAGTCAGAGAGAAACTAACTCAGTAACCCCATGTTTCCATACCATATACATATTTATGCATTGAAATAGGGATAAAAACCCTATGAAAACTCTTGACAACTCATTCCAAAAAACCCTCATGGTTCATGCATGCTTTTCCTACCTTTTCACCTGCATGTTGTTTTTCCTTCCTTTGTGTCTGCATGTTTCTTTTCCTTCCTTTTTTCCTGAATTCTACTTTTCCTCCCTTTTCACCTGGATTCTTAAATTTTGTTCTTCCTTCTTTTGTGCACTTATCTATTGTTCTTTCTACTTTTATGCTCTCCGTGAAAACTTGGTTATTCCAAATTTCTATCCAACAAGATACACCTATAATTATTTATTCATAATCTTCTTCATTGTTTACAATACAAGATATATATGATCCCATGACTTCAAAAAAACCTAATCCATTGTCCCGTATTAGTCAACAACCCTAATTCCTAAACAAAAAATAGAAAATCATTAGAGAAAACCATGTGCCAAAAAACTGCTAAAAATGGATGCAAAAAACCACCAATTATTTTTTGGGGGGCTCTACTCCCTGCCCATTGTGACCCCCCATACAAGGGAGGTTTCACCCCCCTACAAATCCCTTGTGACCCTCCCCACCCACACAACTGATGCAACAGAACAAATGGGGTTGGTTGTGCAAATAATATAATGCATACCCAACAAAGGGAACAATGCCTAGAAATCAATAGATTCCTATGGATGGCTTGTGGGAAAAGGAAAAATTCCCAACAAGCAATAAAATTTTATGTACATCCTATTAAAAAGGAAAAAAACCTACCAAATAATAGAATATATTGGATGGATTGTGGGCAGAGAAGAAGCACCCAACAAGAAATTAAATGTTGTGGATGACCAGTGGGAAAAGGAAAATTTTCCATCAAGCAATATAATGTTGTGGACTACCTATGGGAAAAGGGAAGACACCCATAAATTACCGATTCGGTTTCAATTCATTGAGAGGGAGATCATAAAATATCAATAAATCCCCCAACATCTATATATACCAATTTAGAAACTCCCAAACTAATAGAAACAACTTTGGAATGGGAACCATTGATTTCCCATCTCTGAAATCACCCAATGGTGGAGAATGGAGAGTTTTTAGGATGTGTATCCACCATTAAACCACTGTAACATGAAGATAAACTCCCACGCAATATAAGAACTAAGCACTTAGCTCATTAAATACTCAATAGAGATTAAAAATCTATAGAGAAATGATTAAAATGAAACCAATAACTCAATCAACCACAAAATGAGTTAACATAATAACATATTAAACCACATAGGAATATCAATGCAAATAGAGATAATATTTATCCTCGAAACCCAAATGGGAAAACCAACATTCAATTGTATTTGGCCAATCTCTTTATTATGGGTCAATGGACAAGTTACAAGCTCTTAGGATCATCTTTATGCCCCTAAAAAACATTCAGGAAGAATTCATCTTGATTCTTAGCCAAAGAATTCCTTCTTCCCCTGAGAAACTAGGATATAGGAGGCAGGATCAGCTCAGGGATAGCTGGAATGTCAAGCATCCCCAACTCTTCATCTTCCCCCAATCTTATTTATGCTCCTTTTTTTTGTATTTTTAACACAAACGAAGAGGTCTCGTGAGATTTTTGTTTTTTTATATGTATTTTTTTCCCTTACATTAACATCTTGAGTATCCTTACATTTTATGTGCTTTCCTTTCTATTTAATCGAATGTAAGGGTGGACACTGATTGTGATTGGATTGGTCACTTTATGCCAAAAATATAGTCTCCTTCATCGTTTGTAGCATTGAGCCTTTTCAATGATGATCATTGTAGTACTTGTGCCATAGCCAATTGTTCGTTTTCAGAATTGATTTGAATTAGGTAACATCGTCAGTATTTTCCTAGGAAAGTGGCAAATGTTTTATCTTGCAAACATGGTTGGCATGAAATTATTTCCTTGAATTCATTTTTAAGGAAGTTATCTTTCAATTTTCCATCATTCATACACAATAACATATCATAGGTAGTTGTTTCCCATGCTTGTTCGAGGAAATTCCTATAAACAATAGTTAGGTCTAAGTAATTGTTTTCCAGTGGATCCATTAAAGGGAATGCCTTTTCAATGTAACCGCTACTTTATGGTCACCCCTATTGTTATTTTCCCATTTTTAGTGACTTCATTGAATGGTGATAACACATTTTTGTTGACATTTCATTGCCTCGGGAAATGGCATTTTATGCATGCATAGGTAGTAAACAAGATAGGTTGACATGTGAGCATTGACCTTTCATTATTGGTAAGGTGACCTTGGATTTTGATTTTCCACCATTCGCACTCAATAACTGAGGAGAGGTAGTTAATGGCCATGAAACTTGTTTAGTGTGTTGATTAGAGTGTCCATGTCTAAATGGATTGCATTTTCACTGTCCTGGCTAGTGTGTATTATCAATGTATTAGTTTGTTTGTCTCAGTGAATTTCTTTATATTAGTGTTGTTTCAATGACTACAATGTATTATAGTTGTGATTCATTTTCATAGGCAAGAAAAATTTTGTGTTAATAGTGGTCATAAACAAGTTGATTGTTGGATTTTACTGACATTTAATTGATAGTCATTAGCAGGGCAATATGATTTCATGTTTTCATTCCATCTTCGCTCAGTAACATGTGAGTAGTATTTTTTCGCCATGCTAGTTTTCAACAATGAATTGGTTAATAATATTTAGTCCTTTGTATGTTACCATCGGATTGTAAAAAATCAACAACATTTCTACTTTTCGTCACATGGTTGAAGAAAAACAACAATGTTTATGATGTCAATTGATTATTTCCAACTAAACAAATTGAAAAAAATGAGGTAAACTTTACATTGTTAGCGTTATTTTCAACCATGTATCAATACATAGGTTTCAATCATCTATGCAATACCATAGGATTGAAAAATGTTTGAAATCATTTATGCTTGCCAATATATAGCTATTGATACAATTTTAAACAAAAAAATCACAATTATAACAACATAATCATTATTAGTCATTAAAATTTAAATAAAAGAATAAAATTTCAATGATATATGTTTAATAATTTATTTTAAAAAACCACACCTCTTGAGTTAAATACAATGATGTAGGTGTGGTGGTCCAAGTAGAGAATTAAAGTGCACAAATCTCTCATTGAGTTGTATGAAAAGTTCACATACAACTTGAGTGGGCCTAATGGTTAAGAACATGTGTTTCCTCCTATCCTAAAAGGTCGTAGGTTTAAATGTCACTTAACGTTGACTATGCACATAACATTAGTTCTTGTGCAATACCTATCTGCAAGACTAGTAGTTCTCCTATGGGAATATATGAAACGAGTAAGTCCAGGTGACTTAGTAATCATGATTTCTCCTTCATCTCTAGTGTGGGGAACTCAATTTCATCCGACGATATATTCAAAACTTTGTGCCTTGCTACTATCTCTGACAAGTCAGAAATAGTGGCCCCTACTTCCCTAATCACACTTGTTGTTGGTCCTTCAATGGATCTTATCTCTTCTGTTATCCTTACTGCCTTTAATAGATGTTTCAATGTCATTATTTCATCTTGCACCTTCTGGTGCAGCTCATCTTTTTTCTACGATGCTTGATGAGATAACTCCTCTACGACATCCCTCACTTGGTAGCCAATATTGTGAGTATCATCATCTATCAAAGTGTAGATAGTTGGTTCTTTATGGGATTTCATCTTCTTGCATGCAAATGTTGTTGTTTCCTAACCCTTGTCTTTCCTCTTGTCCCATACTTTTGGTACTATATCCTACATGTCCCCTGCGCCATTGCCTTTTCCATTTCCTTGATCATTGACTTGGTCTTCTTCTTCATTGTTGGGGTGCACCATCTCAGTTTCATTCACATGAACCTTCCAGTGTGGGTCCCAATCCTTCATCATCAGTTGAATTTATTCCTTTGTGATTCTGTATTTTATTTGGAGCCATTCCTCTCTCGTGTCTTTTTTCACTTGTATGTACATGTGATGACAGTCTTCCCGAAACAGTGCAATCGGTGTAGGCCTGTACAAGATGTGGAAAAATGTAAGGTGTATCCTTGATACACTTCCTAATCCTTTCGCTATATAGAAAGAAATCAATTTTGGTGTCTATATATATTATTTTTTTCATTATGTACTAAAAGTTATGATACTTGGTTTCCAAGCACGACTTACACCTGAGAACTAGAAACTACGCATCCTCTGGTTCTACCCATGCTATGAACAAAATCATAATTAACAACCAAGAATATTGAAATTACATTCCTTTGTCCTGTGCATCTATGCAATCGATGAGGAATTGGTGTAGCAATAATGGTGCCCCCCTCATCAATATCCCTTTGACACACTTCTTAGATGCAGTTATCATGCCTGCAGGCACTTGGTCTTTCCCGCACTTTCTCAACAACTTGCATGTCAATGATTTTGGCACAATTCATATTTTTGGGTCACATATGCTCGGTACATCCAACCCGCACATGACTCTAACTATGAAAAAATTCTCCCTCATGGACAATGAAAAATTATTTCCATTTTTTGTTTTCTACAAATAACAAGGTGGGATATTTTCCCTATGAAGGTAATCCTATGATTCTCGTAATCAGGTTTGTGTTTATAGCAATTGGCCTATCCATCCATAAGTAACTATCATGCACACATGTTAAAAACATATTGACACATGCATTCACCTCTTGGCTCCTACCAATGTGTGGAATGTCAAACAAATTTAGTATGCCAAGTCATTCCAACCCTTTAGCCCATACCTTTAGCACAAGCATAGTCTAGTTTGTCAATGGATATATTCTGAGTTCCAAGTATTCATCTGGCGCAAGTTTAGGGAAATTCATCATGTCTATGATATCATGATATGCATATTTGAGTTGTTGCACGTTCCCTAACATATCCTCATATATGATGACCCCATCTAGGATGTCGAGCATCACCAATGGATACTTGACATCCTTATTGAATGTCACTAGTTTGGCATCATCCTTCCTCACTGGAATTTAGTCTCTAGGGAGCCTTGGCTCCGATGATGATGCAACCAAAATATCCTCACCCTCTGTTGATGTTGTTTCAACTCTCGTTTAAGTTTTCTTTGGTACAAACGTTGCTTCCTTTGGTGGTGCCATCTCTATAATCAGGTTACTAGCGACAACTATTTTTTCTCTGTGGTTTTCTCAGTCTCTGCAACACGAGTCTCGTATCTCTCTTACTCACATGCAACTCCAAATGGAAATGACCAATGTTTTTCGATCCTTTGCAAAAATAAATTCCCTTCTCAAGTTATCCCTCTACCTTCGCACCTAAATTAACTATCTACTCCATCAAGTTTGTAATGAATTCTTGAATTAATGTTTCTTTATTAGCAAATCTTATGTTGGATTTTTTCTTTGATTTTCCAATCTGTCACGATCTCTGGAATATTTTTCCATTTATGACTATGTGCCATCTTTATGCCTTGTCATTAAGTAGTTTTAACCATCATTTCCACTCTTCAATTCCCTTAATGGTCTTTATTACTCAGTTGCGTAGTTTTCCAATTTTCTCGTGGCACAATCGCTTCTTCTTCATGTGGCACAATCACTTATTCTTAGTCATTCCTCTAAACCATCTTAACTTTTTTTGTTTCTTTCCTTTCATTATTTATTCTTTCCTCTAGTCCTATATTCCCACAATATTGTAGGTATCCTTAAGTCCCAATCATCTCTCCCTACATTTCAAATCTTTTTCAACACATTCTCTAAAATTTTATTGAAGGCTTCTATTGTCCCATTGACCTGAGGGTGTTACGACATGCTTTGCTAATGGTGAATTTGAAACTCCTTAGTCAATGTTGCAACTGTCTTATTCAAGAAGTGTATTCCTTGATCACTCAGTAAAATGCCTGACCATCCAAATCTTGTGATTACATTCTCAAACAAAAACAACGTAGCAGTCTCCACATTGCAGTCTGTGACTGTTGTTGCTTCTTCCAATCTGGTCAAATACTATGTCGTAGTGATTATATACGTAGCTTCTTATATTCTAGCTGGTGGATCCATCATTCTTACAAAGTCTATCGCCCATTTATCAAAAGTATGCAGTGTAACCTATGGATGAAAGGGCATCTCATCCCTTTTGGATGGCTTTCCAACCCTTTGAAAAACATCACATTCTTGGAAATATTTTTTAGCATCCTTGTGAAGTGTGGGCTACCAGATTCCCACGTATAAAATATTTTGTGTTGTCGCTTTACCTGCATAGTGTCCTCTTGCAATACCTTCATGCGCTTCTAAGAGTATCATTTTCCTTTCATGCTCTAATATGCATCTTCTTAATATCCCATCTTCCCCTAACTCTTAAAATTTTCATGCAATTAGTTGATAATATGTTTCCTTAATTACTAGTTGTTTCTTTTATGATGCTATCATGTTTGATGGATCCATTCATGTACTTAAGAAGTGCACAATATCTATGATGTAGTCTTCCTCCATATGAGCTATAAATAATTGTGCATCTGGTAGGTTGTCATCTAGATTCCCTGTAGCTTCTCCTAATAAAATGCACAATAATTTATCTGGTCGTGCAATCAACTTCCTCGATTTCACCATAAAATCAAAATCACATTCTTAGAACAACAAAAATTATCTACATATTCTCCCCCCCAACACTGGATTTTTCACTAAGTATCTTAATGCAGAATGGTCTGTATACATATTCAAATGAGAACCCAATAAATATTGTCTAATCTTCTACAAAAAATATACCATTTGCAAGTCTTCTCCTTCTATCATAGTATAGTTCATTTCTGTTGTTGATAGATTCCTACTTGCAAATGCAATTGGATGGTGTAACTCTCCCTCTCCTAGATGAGACAATATTGTGCCTAAATCTATGGATGACGCATCCACATGAACATAAAATTCCTTCTTCCAGTATGGGAAACCAAAACTAGTGCAGTCACTAACTTGTTCTTCAATGTGTCCAAACCTTTCTTGAAGTCCTCATTCCACTGGAATTTATCTTCTTTATTCAACAACTTCTCCATGGGTGTCGTAATATGTGTGTATCCCTTAATGAATTTCTTGTAATATCCTATATGACCTAATGTTTCTCTTAGTTTTCTTACTGATGTAGGTGTATCTAAGTCCAAAATCATTGCAATATTGGAAGGATCCACCAATAATCCTTTATTACATACCAATGGCCCAACAAAATTTCAAAAGGCACATATAAAATACATTTCCTCAAGTTCAATGAAATCTCAAATTGCCTACATCTATCAAAAAATAATCTTAATACTTCTATGTGATCCTTCAATAGACTAAACATAGTCCAATCATCCAAATAAAATTCAAGGAACTTATGAATAAATTATTTAAAGGCTACGACAACTACTCTTGAGAAGATTGCAAGGGAATTCTTCAACCCAAAAGAAATCACTATGTACTGGTAGCTTCCCCACTCTGTCACAAAGGTAGTTTTATGCATGTCTTCCTTTGTGATCCTTATCTGGTGATATCCTACGAAACCATATGTGAAATAATAGGCCTCCTTCCCTTCTACATTCTCCAGTACTTCATATGTGAAAGGTGTTGGAAATGGGCCATGTAGACATGCATCATTTAGCTTCCTTAATTCTACACAAATCTTGATTCCCCGTGTTTTCTTATCTTGCACTACCATTGGGCTTATTCATTTTGACTTATTACTGGTTCAATGATTCTTGCTTCTAAAAATCATTCTATCTGTGCCTTCACCTTCTCTTTATACTTCATATTTATTCTATATGGTCTCTGTCTTATTGGTATAACATTTGGTTTCAAAGGGATCTTCATCTCTCCTAACTCACTAGCTATCCCTTTCATTTCTAAAAATGTGGTTGGAAATAGATCCTGATACTCACACGGTAAGTATGAAATATTTTCCATAGTTTCATCATTCCAGTAGTCTCCTATCTATGCAAACTTGGGATTCTCTTTTGTTCCAAGACTTATCTTTTGTGTCCTCAGTGGTTGTGCATATGCAACAGATTCAAGATTTGGACCTTCTACTACATTTCCCCCCTCATTTTCAGGTACTTGTGTATTCCTTAGATCTTCCTCATACTGATCTTCTTGAGAAACATTGTAACATTCTAGTAATTCATGAACTATTATGGAGTATCTATGTGCACTACACACAGATACTACCTCTATCGACCATTCTTCTAAAAAAATATCAGTTTTGATGGTCCAGAAAGATGCACCTGTTAATGGAGATTAATGTTCAAAAGTAAAATTTACCTTAATCCTTTGATTTAGTTCATCCCAATTCATTGTTTATCTATGAATTTCTAGTTCCAAGTACTAGTACTTGGGATTGTATCCCAGGTTTGTATAAATCTGTGCGTCCATTCCTCCTTCAGTATTGAACTCCATATATTTTGATGTTGTGAAATATGATATGTCATATCACTTACTCATGTATAATTCTATGCAATATAATCAACCTCAGTGAAAAATCTAACTTGCATGAATATTATACACTACTGCAAGTATTTTATTCCTTCTTTCTGTGCAACATGCCATCTAGCTGGAGTAGCTTTCAAGACCACATCTAATGCCAATAATGTTTTTTTTTTTCTTTTTCTGGTATATGTAACTCGAACACTTGTACAAAAGAGTCTATTTTAGTCAAACCATCATACTTTGGTGGGTCACACAACTCTCTTTCAATATGACACAATGATCAAGTTATGTGAGCACACCATTTTTTGGATACTTCATGCATCCTTTGTTTCCAATGTTCCATAACTTCCTTTAAATCCGGCGCACGTGAGATAATGCTTCTCCAAATTAAGGCACCATCTACAGTGGGATTAACATAGTCATTCATTCACGAAGTCATTTTATACAAGTTATCAATTTCATTCCCTTTCATTGGCTCTATGTATTTGTTTCCTTCTGTCAGATCCAATGGTTCGGTAACCTTCAAGTCTCCTACCTCAAATATAATTTCTCTCTTCTTCAGATTAATGATGGCATGATTTTCAAAATCCCATCCGACCCCCATTAGTGCAGGATATGGCTGACTATCATCCATGATCTCAATGACTTCTAAATTTGCTATATTGTACACACCATCTATATTCACAGGTATCCCTATCAATCGGCCAACTGGTACTATCTTGTGCTAGTTTTCCAATCTTAACTGAATGAGAGACCATATTAACTTGGGCTTCCCCATCATTTCCCATTTTTTCTTTGGTAAAATTTTTAGATCAGAACCCAGGTTTAAAATGGCATTATTCACATCATATTCCCCAATATTCACACTTAGTATGAACTCTTTGTTGGTTCACTTTTTGCATAGTATCTGATTCTCTACCCTTTTTGTGGTACAAATTTCCCTTTCTTGTGCACAATGATTAATCATTTTACATAATACATTCAACCTAGCTTCATATTTCATCAATTCTAAACAATTTTTCATAAATTATCTTAAAATACTTACCTTTTCAAGCAACCTTTCTAGTATAGTATGATCATAGACCAGAAGCATGTTAACCATAGGAGGTGCAGAAGATGTTGACTCCATCCAATATGATCCTAGTGTCTCCTTTCTTATATATTGATATGTCTCTTTTTCTTTATGTGGATCAAATATCATCATAGGCCCTGCTGATTTCTTCTCCCATTCCTCAAACTTCCTTCCTCCATTCATCGCGTCAACGCCTATCCTATCTCCTCCAAATGTGACAACTACTATTCTAGGTCCTTCATTGGGTTTTTTGACTGATATCTTTTGTATGTCTTGATTTGGGCTCTAGTTATGGTTCCCTCTTTCCTTCCACATTGTAAGTAATCGAGGACAATCTTATGTCGCATGATACAATGCTCTACAATACATGCAGGTTGTACAAGGATTTGGGAAGTCACTAGATAAGTGTCTTGCTTGATTACAATTGTAGCATAATATTGGTCCTCTACCTCCTCTTCCAAAATTGTCTCTTCATCGACCTCGACCAAATCCTCCTTGGCTTCATGGATTAAATCCTCTCTGATTATTCTACTTTGGAACACCTCCTTCTATCACGACATTTTCCTCCTGAATTATATACATATCTGAACTGTGATATCTCATCAAATCGAATGTGCGGAATTCCTTCTCTTCATTCCCTACTAAATTGAAAAAGTTACGAAATAAATTCATTGTTGTACTATAGTATTTCTACAACAATGGAAAATTAGGTGGATGATGTTCCTACATCTTTCATATTTCATAGTACCCTCCTCCTAGTAGTGGGTTTGATGCTCTTGTCCCCAAATACTGTGCAAAAGATGGTCATTCATCCTTATGGTGGCCTTCAGTCCTACATGTGACACACCATACTTTTTCCCACTTCTCCTTCCCTTTTGTAAGATTTGCTAATCGGATTGTCAAGGCAGCTAAATGTGTCTAAACTAGAGCCACCCCCCACTATCTACTACTACATATTCTTCCAACTTCATTGCAATATCCAAAGCTTCAGGTTGTGACGTAAAATTATATTGTATCAATGGGAAGTGAATGTGTGGAAATAATCATATAATAAACCATTCCATGTGTTGTTGATCAGGAATATATAATATCAATCTACCCATAAAATCCTTAAATCTTTGATCATAGTCCCAAAATGACTCAGTATGTACATTTTTTATTCCCTTCAATTCTGTAATGTACTATGACTCAGACTTCGGCTTCTTCAACTCTTTCAATAAAAAATTTCGAATTTCTGCCAATGTCCTCGCTTGACTTGTTGACACAGTAATCTGTAGTTTCATGTACCATACTAATGTGTGGCCTATAAATTTTATTTCCAACTACACAATCTTTGTGGCCTCATCTTGGACATTCTTTGCAGCCCAAATTTTCTCACATACAAATAGAGATTGTTCTGGGTACTTCGAACCAACTCCCTAAAACTCAGGCATTCTCAAGGTATTGTCTAACCCTACCATAGTGTTTGGTGTAGTACCTCCCCTTGCTAATGTTGGTTCACCCTGACTTGCGTACTACTTCCACTGCTCTATATATTGTTTTTTGAATTCCTCAACTAATTATAAGTTATTTTGACAAATATTTGAATGTTGTATTACATATAGATGATGCACACGGGGTCATGGATTCAACACAGGATTCCACCTGACTAGGTCTTACTGTTTCTTCTATTATTGGACTACATTGAGAATCCTCTTCCTGTCCTTTTTTATGTGGTATTTGTATGATATGTATTAGTACGCAAGGTTCTCTCTTTTCATACTCATTGTGTTTCTCTCCTTTCCCATCCCCAGTCTTCAACCTCTTATATCTTATTCCATTGTGCAGTACCCCAAATTCATATTCTTCTTTTGATAAATTGTTTTCATTTCTCTACATCCTTAGTCCCTCCCTTCCTTATTAATTTATCCCCTCATTCCTTCCTACCTTCACACTATCCCATGGTCATGCCCCAGTCCCCCTATGTGCATGAAGCCCCTTAGAAATCAGATTCCATCATAATCACACATTTATCACACAACAACATCTTTATCTAGGTACCCAATGCTTTCAAAAATCTACCACAAGGTCCCTTGAAAAATTCTCTTTCTACAACACTATATGAATATCGAAAATCTATTGCAAATTCCATAATATAACCCCAAAGTATGTTATTCAACCAGAAATCAACTACTCGGGAAATCTTATTTCTTACAGAATTCAATTGTCTTATCAAATCATGAGTCCAGTTCCTTAGAGTTCTAGTTTAGTATCTTCTGATATTCTCCAATAACCTTTTTAACCATTCAATTAAATTATTCATAAATTCACCAAAGATAATTTCACGCAACTCTGCAAATACATACCTTTGCAACCATTGTCCATTGTGTTAAATTTGGCAGCATCGACAGTCATTCTCCAATGAGAGGCCATATGGGCCACCCTGAGGCTAGCTAGGGAGATTTGGAGAATCAACCAGTGTTGTGAGATATTGAAAAAACCTAGGGGGAACGTACAACCTCTGTGAGTCAAACCAAAATTCAGGATGAACGAGATGTTATGTAAGTCTAATGAAAAATTTAGGGGGAGCGTACAACCTCTGTGATAATAGATTGTCTAGTGCAAAAGTTAGGGGGAACTTACAACCTTTGATAGCATAGAAAAGCTAGTGAAAAAGTGAGGGGGAACATACAACCTCCATGAGCCTATTCAAGACTTGTGAGCCATGAGAAAAACTCAAGGCATCTAGAAAAAATTAGGTTGAATATAAAATTCCTATGAGCTAGAAACAAATGATATTCCTAGTATTGAAAATGATATAAATGTATTGATCTAGTGGGTTGCCATGTGTAACATTATCCACCATGAAGATAATTTTGAATTTCCTTGTAAAGAGTCGAGTTGTAACTGAAGTCTCAAGTCTAGTTCTATTTTCAAACTAAAGTGTAATGTTGAGTTGTAACTGAAGTCTCAAGTCTAGTTCTATTTTCGAACTAAAATATAATGTTGAGTTGTAACTGAAGTCTGAAGTCTAGTTCTATTTTAGAATTAAAGTGTAGTGTTGAGTTCTAACTGAAGCCTCAAGTCTAGTTCTATTTTAAAACTAAAGTGTAATGTTGAGTTGTAACTGAAGTCTCAAGTATAGTTCTATTTTTGAACTAAAGTATATTAGACTCAAGTCTAGTTCTATTTTTGAACTAAAGTCTATTAGTCTCAAGTCTAGTTCTATTTTCGAACTAAAGTGTAATGTTGAGTTGTAACTAAAGTCTCAAGTCTAGTTCTATTTTCGAACTGAAGTATAGCAGTCTCACGTCTAGTTCTAAGTTCAAACTAAAATATGAAATTGAGTTATGATTAAAAAATTCAAACAAGTTACTATTTCGAGCCTCTCCTCTTCTCCTCTTCATCCTTTATATGCAGAGGTCGACCCCTCTCTTCAACATAGTTTTGATACGCAGGATAAGGGTGGAGCAATAGAGGTGCATATCAATGATAAATAGGAAACACACCAAAGAAGCATATCATTGTTGTATATCGACAATAGAGGCTGCATATCATAGGCGTATATCAACAACATATCAGAGGTGTATTTCAGCAAGGTCTCTTAGGTCTTTGTCAGGCCAGAGTCATCTTGGAAATCTCTTTAAGAGAAGAACATTCATGGTGGATATTTGTAAGTGAACTTACATTATTA
This sequence comes from Picea glauca, assembly GCA_000966675.3. Lineage (NCBI taxonomy): Eukaryota > Viridiplantae > Streptophyta > Pinopsida > Pinales > Pinaceae > Picea > Picea glauca. The sequence continues at coordinate 687,335 of JZKD02S1640672.1, read as the reverse complement.
ATGCAATAAAAGAATATTGTTTTCTAGGGTTTTTCTCCTTATACAGGGTTTCTCCAGGGTATATGTGTTGTTGATGTGCATTCTTACTTATCTACATAGTTATTTCTATTTGGTTACTATTTATTATTGTTGAAGTGTATTAAGATGGAATCAAAGTGTTGAAGAAAATAAAAGAATTTATCCGCATAAGAAATCAATCTCATAATTTAACATGGTATCAGAGATTAGGGTGCATTAACTGTGTTGAAGTGCAACAAAAGGTACACATAGATCCAAGCTAGCTTGATCGAGTTTCCAGTGTGAAGTCCATGGAATTCTCCATTTCAGTCAGGGCCGAAGATAGGATCGAAAGAGATACCGACTTCAATGTGTGGAAGCTCCAACTAAAAAATATTTTGCAAAAGCATGATCTTGAGTAGTATGTGACCACAGTGGTGGAGGAACCCACGAATAATGCAGGAAGAGTGGAATTCAATAAGAGTCAAGAAAATTCCAAGAGAATCATCTTTGACTCAGTCAAAGACAGTATAATTCCTTCAATGAATTCGTTAATGACTACCAAGGACTATACAAATACCTTGGTGAATCTATATGAGAAATAAGATCCAAGTCAGAAGAGGACACTTTAGCACAAGCTTAAGTATTTGAAGAAGGAGAAAGGTGAATCAATGGAATATTTTCATTCCAGGATAGCCCATATCATAGATCATCTTTTGGTCACAGGGGTGACAGTGGACAGTGAAGATTTAGTGCAGGCCATTGTTTACGATCTTCCTCCTTCACGAGAGACCTTCTTCTCCAGTGTAAGTGGGAGAGAGATTCAGCCCATGTTTGAGAGGTTATGGAATGATTGCCTCAAGGAGGAGATTCACACATCTACTAGGAGCGAGCCAATGAAATAAGAGCACTTAGCTTTAGCATCAAGATTCAAGGGAAAGAACAAAGGCACTTTCCAGAAAGGCTCTCAGAGGAAGACAAACACCAAAGTTACATTCAAAGGCAATAATATTTATGCATCTAAGATTAAATTCTTTAGTTGTAATAAGTTGGGTCATTTTGCTAAAGATTGTTGGTTTAGAAAGAAATATCCAAGGAAAGGGAAACATCATGCCTCAATTGTTGACGATGATGAATCCAAAAGAAATCAGAAAAGTCCTTCTAATGAGAAAGAAAATAGAAAAGAATATTATCTAGTTTATGCCTTATCCAGTTGAGTTTTCATGGGGCTGAAAAATTGGTTAGTAGACAATGGGGCATCAAAGCACATGACATGATACAAGGAGATCCTCTCATATTTCGAGACAAATTCTTTTGCAGAGCATGTTGAGCTTGGGGATGAAAAATGTTACAAGATAGAGGGAGTAGGCTCTATCTCCTTCAGATTGGAATCTAGGGCTAGACTTCATGTTGATGAATTATTATATGTTCCAGGGCTCAAGATCAATCTACTATCAGTTGCAACCCTTGAGGACAAGGGATATTGGGTGATATTCAAGGACAAGAAGGCACTACTATGGGATAAAGGTAGCCACCTAAGTACAAAAGAACCCATTAGAACTCATAGTGGAGGACTTTACATCGTGCTAGGGCAGTCAATTCAGGAATTGTCTCATGATGTGACTAGCTCTAGCAAGTTGTGGAATAGAAGACTTGGACATATTCATTAAAAAGCTCTTCCATATCTACATAACATGGTATGTGGCATTCCCTCTATTTCTCTTAGTAAAAATGAAATTTGTAATGGATGCATGCTAGGTAAAAATATAAAGAAATCATTTCCTAGTAGTGACAACAGAGCCCAGGGCATCTTAGATCTAGTTCATTTTGATGTATGTGGTCCCATGTCATATCCCTCACTCAATGGTTGTTTGTATTATGTCATTTTTATTGATGATTACTCAAGAAAATGTTGGATATATTTCCTTAAAGCTAAAAGTGACACATTTGATAAATTCAAAGAGTACAAAGCATTTATTGAAAAGCAGATAGGGATACACGTCAGAATCCTTAGAACAAACAATGGAGGAGAGTTTGAATCTCTCCAGTTTGAGGATTTCTGCAAGTCAGTAGGAATCAAGAGATAGTTGATTGTGCCATATAAACCTCAACAAAATGGAGTCGTTGAGAGGAAAAACCGGAAAATTTGTGAGGCAACGAAAGCAATGATGTTTGACTAGGATCTGTCACATTCTTTATGGGCATAAGCTACCTCCACTGTTGTGTATATTTAGAACAGGTGTCCACATTCTATATTGAATGAAAAGACTCTTGAAGAGGTCTTCTCATGGATCAAACTTGAAGTAGGGAATCTAAGGATATTTGGGTGTCTTATGTATATTCATGTCCCCAAAGAAAATAGGAAAAACATGGAACCCTCAGGAAAGAAAGGGGTTTTTGTGGGGTACAATGAGAAATCCAAGGATTGTAGTATTTATGTACCAGGTCATAAGAAAATAGAGGTAAGAAAAGATGTGACTTTCCATGAGGAAGCTTCATTTAAGAAATCCAGAGAGCTTCAACTTGAATCAAAACCAGTTCATTCAGCTTCAGCCTCTTCTAAAAATGAAGAGTCAGATGATCAGAGGGTGGAACCTCATGAAAGGACAAGTAATGAGACCCTAGAACTTGATGAACTGTTAGAAATAAGTTTTGAAGAACCTCCATCCAAAAGGAAGCTAGGGTGGATTAAAGAAATAGCGCATGAAGTAGAAAGGATAGCTTCTCCCAAAGGAACTTTCAGGGAAAGGAAGAGGCCTCATAGGTTTGGAAGTTATGTTGCATTGATGAGAATCATTAGTGATGCCAAACCTTCTTCATTTAAACAAGAAGATAAATTACAAGTATGGAAAGATGCCATCCTTGAGTAATACAAGTCTATTATAAAGAAGAATGTTTGGGACATTGTGTCGATGCAAAAATACAAATCAGTGGTTTCTTCCAAATGGATCTATAAGATCAAACATGCGGCTGATGGAAGTGTGGAAAATTTCAAAGAAATATTTGTAGCTAGAGGCTTCACCCATAAAGAAGGAATCGACTACAAAGATACTTTTCCCCCATAGCTAGGTATACCTCCATTCGAACTATTATTGCTTTAGCTCCCATTCTTGGTTGGAAGCTACATCAGATGGATGTAAAAACAACATTCTTGAATGGAAAGATTGGACATGAGGTCTTTGTGGAACAACCATATGGTTTTGTACTGCATAATAATGGCACTCATGTATGCAAGCTAAGGAATGCCTTGTATGGTCTTAAGTAGGATCCCAAAGTTTGGTATGACAGGATTGATGGATTTCTTAAAAGCTCGGGCTTTCAGAAAAGTGATGTTGATGCAAATCTGTACTTCAAGGTGAGAGGTAACCAACCTGTTATACTAATCATTTATGTTGATGATCTCTTTATAATAGGATATGAAGGGCTAATAGCTTGATGTAAGAGGGATCTAACCACAAAATTCGAGATGAAAGACATAGGCTTGATGCATTACTTCCTAGGATTGGAAGTATGGAAAAGATGGGGCAAGATATTTCTAGAAAAAGGAAAATACATAGTGGATATACTAAAGAGGTTTGGTATGATGGATTGAAAATCCATGTCTACTCCGATGATTACCAACCTAAGGAAGCTACATGATTCAGATACAGGTTCAGATTTGGTGGATCCCACTATGTATAGGCATTTGATTTGATCATTGATGTACATGATGCACACTAGGCTAGATATATGCTATGCAGTGATTGCAATGAGTCAATTCATGACTGAACCGAGACATAGATAGTAGGTGGAATCCAAGAACATATTGAGATATCTCAGAGGGACCATTACTTATGGTCTAAGATATAAATCCAATGGTGGTTTATTTTTGCATGGGTATGCAGATGTTGACTGGGAAGGAAGCCAAGTGGATCAGAAGAGTACTTCTGTATACTACTTCAGTTTAGGATCCACTATGATCTCTTGGTCAAGCCAGAAGTAGGGATCCATTGCACAGAGTACAGTAGAGGTTGAGTACATTACAACAAGTAATGCTAGCAAGGAAGCAGTATGGCTCATAAAATTGGCTTTTGGGTTGTTTGCTGACAAGCCCGAGATGATGGTGGTTCACCGTGATAATCAAATTTCCATAAAATTGACAGAGAACTCGGTATTTCATGCAGGGTCAAAACATATTGACATGAGGTACCACTACATCCGAGACTTGGTCCAGATAAAAACTATAAAGTTACAGTACATAGCCACGAGCAAGCATGTAGTTGATATCCTAACCAAGCCTCTGACCTTGAGATAGTTTTTGCAGCTGAGAGTCAATCTTGGTGTGGCTGAGAATGAATCCCTCACTAAGAGGGAGTGTTAAATTTGGGAGAATCGATAATCATTCTCCAATGAGAGGCCATATGGGACACCCTAAGGCTAGCCAGGGAGATTTGGAGAATCAACCGGTCTTGTGAGGTATTGACAAAAGCTAGGGGGAACGTACAACCTCTTTGAGTCAAACCAAAAGTCAAGACGAATGAGTTGCTATGTAAGTCTAATGAAAAATTCAAGGGGAACATACAAACTCTGTGAGCATAGACAATATAGTGCAAAATTCAGGGTGAACATACAACCTCTATGAGCATCGAAAGACTAGTCCAAAAGTCAGGGGGAACGTACAACCTTTGTGAGCCTAGTCAAGCCTTATGATCGATGAGAAAAATTCAAGGAATCTAACAAGATTTAGGTTGAATATAAAATACCTATGAGCTAGAAACAAACGATATTCCTAATATTTCAAATGATATAAATGTATTGATCTAGTGCATTGGCACATGTAACATTATCCACCATGAAGAGAATTTTGAATTTCCTTGTAAAGAGTCAAGTTGTAATTGAAGTCTCAAGTTTAGTTCTATTTTCGAACTAAAGTGTAATGGTGAGTTGTAACTGAAGTCTCAAGTTTATTTCTATTTTAGAACTAAAGTATAATGTTGAGCTGTAACTGAAGTCTCAAGTCTAGTTCTATTTTTGAACTAAAGTGTAATGTTGATTTTTAATTGAAGTCTCAAGTCTAGTTATATTTTCGAACTAAAGTGTAATGTTGATTTGTAACTCAATTCTCAAGTCTAATTCTATTTTTGAACTAAAGTATACTAGTCTCAAGTCTAGTTCTATTTTCAAACTAAACTGTGATGCTGAGTTGTAACTTAAGTATCAAGTCTAGTTCTATTTTCAAGCTAAAGTATACTAGTCTCAAGTCTAGTTCTAAGTTCGCACTAAAGTATGAAGTTGAGTTATGATTAAAGCATGCAAACAAGCTACTATTTCGAGCCTCTCCTTTTCTCCTCTTCATCCTTTATAAGAAGAGGTTGACCCCTCTCTTCAACATAGTTTTGATATGCAGGTTAAGGATGAAACAATAGAGGTGCATATCAGTGATAAAGAGGCAACATACCAAAGAAGCATATCAGTGTTGTATATCATCAATAGAGGTTGCATATCATAGGCATATATCAACAGCGTATAAGTGTTGTATATCAACAATAGTGGAAACATATTAGAGGTGTATTTCAACAAGGTCTCTTAGGTATTTGTCAAGTCAGAGTCATCTTAGCAAACTCTTTAAGAGAAGAACATTCATGGTGGATATTTGTAAGTGATCTTACATTATAAAGGAATACCGTTTGTTGGGGTTTTTCTCCCTATATAGGGTTTCCCCAGTGTATATGTGTTTTTGATGTGCAGTCTTACTTATCTACATAGTTATTTCTATTTAGTTATGATTTGGTATTGTTGAAGTGTATTAAGATGGAATCAAAGTGTTGAAGAAAATAAAAGAATTAATTTGCATAAGAAATCAAGATCATAATTTAACACATTGTTGATATGAGGGTTTCTATTCTCTCTTTGGGAAAATTCTTGATCCTTCCTTTCCATCCATTCAATTATCTATTTCTTAGTCAGCCTCCAAAACATTTCCTCAACTACAGATTTTGGGTCTCAACAATGGAACCATTTGTTGGTGCACAGTTGAAAGACACTAGGTTGAAGTTATCCAACCAAAAAAAACCTTCAAATATACCCCCTTTCGACATCACCTTCGTGCAACTGAAGTATCAACCGAGGTATCTACTAGGGTTGTAGGAACCAAGTTTCCGCAAGGAGGATGTGATGTGAGGATATCAACATATCCATTATTATTTATCCACCCTCTATGAAATATTTTATATCTAATATCTTTTGATTAGTTAACAAAATATATTGTGCAGAACTATTATAAGGTATATTGAAATATAATTAACCCACTATATCATTCATTATTACTGCGCATCAATCATATCATAAAAAAATCTATATTAACCATGCATAAAAAGAACATCCATGAACAACCACATCAACACAACACATAGAGACACAGATTTGAATGTGGTTCACTCAATCCTTGGGCTACATCCACAATGGTTGGCTTCTATATTAATATTCATGTAGTAATCCTCTCATCCATGTGCACTATACTTATAATATATATATCATGCTATGCTACCCAAACCTGCCTATTCACTCTGCAGTGCAGGCCTATATCTAGAAAACCCTCCCAAAAAACATGAACACAAACCCTCATCAAGAAACCACTAAGTCAGAGAGAAACTAACTCGGTAACCCCATGTTTCCATACCATTTACATATTTATACATCGAAATAGGGATAAAAACCCTATGACAACTCTTGACAACTCATTCCAAAAAACCCTCATGGTTCGTACATGCTTTTCCTGCCTTTTCACCTACATGTTGTTTTTCCTTCCTTTGTGTCTGCATGTTTCTTTTCCTTCCTTTTTTATTGCATTCTACTTTTCCTTCCTATTCACCTACATGCTTAACTTTTGTTCTTCCTTCTTTTGTGCACTTGTCTATTTTTCTTTCTGCTTTTATGCACACCATGAAAACTTGGTTATTCCAAATTCATGTCCAACAAACCACACCTATAATTATTTATTCATAATATTCTTCATTGTTTACAATACAAGATATATGTGATCCCATGAATTCTGAAAAACCTAATCCATTGACCCGTATTAGTCAACAACCCTAATTCCTTAGCAAAAATTAGAATATCGTGAGAGAAAACCATGTGCCAAAAAACTGCTAAAAACAAACACAAAAAAATGCCATTTTTTTTTGGTTGAGCTCTACTCCCCGCCCCTTGCAACCCCCCATAGAAGGGAGGTTTCACCCCCCTACAAATCCCTTGTGACCCTCCCTTTCCACACAACCTATGAAACACAACGCATGGGGTTGGTCGTGCAAATAATATAATGCATACCCAACAAAGGGAACAATGCCTAGAAATAAATAGATTTGTATGGATGGCTTGTGGGAAAAGGAAAAATTCCCAACAAGCAATAAAATTTTATGTACATTCTATGAACAAAGGAAAAAAACCTACCAAATAATAGAATATTTTAGATGGATTGTGGGCAGATAAAAAACACCCAACAAGAAATAAAATGTTGTGGATGACCTGTGGGAAAAGGAAAATTTTCCATCAAGCAATATAATGTTGTGGACTACTTATGGGAAAAGGGAAGACACCCATAAATTACCAATTCGGTTTCAGGTCATTGAGAGGGAGATCATAAAATATCAAGGAATCCCCCAACAACTCTATATACCAATTTAGAAACTCCCAAACTAATAGAGACAACTTTAGAAACAGAACCATTGATTTCACATCTTTGAAATCACCCAATGGTGGAGGATGGAGAGTTTTTAGGATGTGTATCCACCATTAAACCACTGTAACATGAAGATAAACTCCCACACAATATAAGTACTAAGCACTTATTTCGTTAAATACTCAATAGAGATTAACAATCTATAGAGCAATGATTAGAATGAAACCAATAACTCAATAAACCACAAAATGAGTTAACACAATAGCATATTAAACCACAAAGGAATATCAATGCAAATGGAGATATGATTTATCCTCTAAACCCAAATGGGAAAACAACAGTCAATTGGATTTGGCCATACTCTTTATTATGGGTCAATGGACAAGTTACAATCTCTTTGGCTCATCTTTATGCCCCTCAAAAACATTCATGAAGCATTCATGTTGATTCTTAGCCAAATAATTCCTTCTTCCCCTCAGGAACCAGGATATAGGAGGCAGGATCAACTTGGGGATAGCTGGAATGTCAAGCATCCCCAACTCTTCAGCTTCCCCCAAGCTCATTTATGCTCCTTTTTTTTGTCTTCTTAACATAGAGGAAGAGGTCTCGTGAGATTTTTGTTTTTTGATATGTATTTTTTTCCCTTACATTAACATCTTGAGTATCCTTACATTTTATGTTCTTTCCTTTCTATTTAATCGAATGCAAGGGTGGACACTGATTGTGATGGCATGGGTCACTTTATGCTAACAAGCTTGTCTCCTTTATTGTGTGTAGCACTGAGCCTTTTTAATTATGATCATTCTAGTACTTGTGTCATAGCCAATTGTTCTTTTTCAGAATTGATTTGAATCAGGTAACATCGTTAGTCTTTTCCTAGGAAACTGGCAAATTTTTTATCTTGCAAAAGTGCTTGGCATGCAATTATTTCCTTGAATTCATTTTTAAGGAAGTTATCTTTCAATTTTCCACCATTCAGACACAATAACATATCATAGGTAGTTGTTTCCCATGCTTGTTCGAGGAAATTCCTATAAACAATAGTTAGGTCTATGTAATTGTTTACTAGTGGATCCATTAAAGGGAATGCCTTTTCAATGTGACCGCTACTTTATGTTCACCCCTATTGTTCTTTTCCCTTTTTTAGTGATTTCATTGAATAGTTATAACACATTTTTGTTGACATTTCATTGCCTAGGGAAACGACATTTTATGTATGCATAGGTAGTAAACGAGATGGGTTGACATGTGAGCATTGACCTTTCATTATTGGTAAGGTGGTTGAATTTTGATTTTCCACCATTCACACTCAATAACTGAGGAGAGGTAGATGTTGGCCATGAAATTTTTTTAGTGTGTTGATTATAGTGTCCATGGCGAAATGGATTGCATTTTCACTATCCTAGCTAGTGTGTATTATCGATGTATTAGTTTGTTTGTCTCAGTGAATTTCTTTATATTAGTGTTGTTTCAATGACTACAATGTATTATAGTTGTGATTTATCTTCATAGGCAAGCACAATTTTGTGTTAATAGTGGTCATAAACAAGTTGATTGTTGGATTTTACTGACATTTAGTTGATAGTCATTAGCAGGGAAATATGATTTCATTTTTTCATTCCATCTCTGCTTAGTAACATGATCAAAATCTGGACCAGGGGTTAAATTTTAGCTCAAAAATCAATGTTCTTGGAATTGCCTCAAAACAACCCAGAGCGTAGCCCTCATCATCACGAACCCAACGCAATTTGTTTCGTCTCAAACAGACTTCAGGAGCGAGAGATATCGTGATCTGTTCGAATCGCCAAACAGGTAAAAAAAGGGACGTTCACTGTGCAGTCCATACCGTCTGTCCAGGCTGACGTGGCAGAGTCCGTACATGTTGATGTGGCGATCGTACGATGACATGGCAGTTGATGATGTGGTAGTTTCATATTGGCAAATTTGGTCGAATGGCGTTTCGACACGTGGGATCATTTTGGTTAATGGTAAGGTGCCACGTGGCCCAGTCATGGGCTGCCACGTGGCACCCTGGTATTGGCTATTGGTTTTTGTTCAAAATTTATGTGGCATGGGATTCGAACCCCGGACCTCCCTCACCGGTTAAGTCTTAACAAAGTCCGCCCGACCACCATACCACGTGTTAGTTCTTACAATGTATATGGAAAGTTATATATTTGAATTTGTTTAAACGCTTATGTGGCGGGGGGTCGGGCTGGGGATTAGCCCCAACCCGTGGTTATATTACGTATACCATATGGCCAATATACATATGAATGTGCGCGAATTAATGGAGCCCACGGTCTTTTGTATTGCCATATGACCACCATGTAACTTGCACGTGGAGTTTGGGTTTTTAATGGAGCCTAGCCCCAGTCTTATGTATTGATACATATGACCTTTACCTTGGCACAGGGGGTTCAGTTTGGTTTTTAACAAACGTTTAGCCCATGGTTTCAGGGGTTAACCCATGTGACCTCGGTTGTGGCGGTTAGGGGTTGGGCGCGCCTTAACCGTCCAACAGTTTGGACCGTTGGTGCGGTTGTGACCGGTGCCAGGTTTTTGCGTTTAAATAAGCGTGTGTGCCAGGTTCATGAACAAGGGTGAATTTTGTAGATGCAGAGCCAGCAAGCTTGAAGGAAGAGAAGGTCTTGTAAAGTTTATTTTCATGAAGTAGAGGGTGCTTGCATAGCATAACAAGTCAGCCTTCTATTTTCAGATCATAACATGTGAGTAGTATTTTTTGGCCATGCTAGTTTTCAACAATGAATTGGTTAATAATATTTAGTCCTTTGTATGTTACCATAGGATTGTAAAAAATCAACAACATTTCTACTTTTCGTCACATGGTTGAAGAAAAACAACAATGTTTATGATATCAATTGATTATTTCCAACTAACCAAATTGAAAAAATAGAGGTAAAATTTTCATTGTTAGTTTTATTTTCAACCATGTATAAATACATAGGTTTCAATCATCTATGCAATACCATAGAATTGAAAAATGTCTGAAAGCATTTATGCTTGCCAAATATATAGCTATTGATACAATTTTAAACAAAAAAAAACACAATTATAACAAAATAATCATTATTAGTCCTTAAAATTTAAATAAAATAATTAAATTTCAATTATATATGTTTAATAATTTATTTAATAAAACCACACTTATTGAGTTAAATACCATCTGGTGGTCATAATTGTTATTTTTTTTTTTGTATTGGGGGATAGGTGCATATACCCGTCGGCTACAACTATAACCCCAGGGGACAGGTGCATATACCCGTCCCACTACCACTATAGCCCCAGGGGGACAGGTGCATATACCTGTCCGCTACCACTATAACCTCAACAGGTGCATATAGCCCCAGGGGGACAGGTGCATATACCTGTCCGCTACCACTATAACCTCAATAGGTGCATATACCTATCCGCTACCACTATAACCTCAGGTGCATCCACAGTTCTACCACTGTACCCCACGTGCATCCACGGTTCTACCACTATAACCCCTATAACCTCATGTGCATTCACGGTTCTATCACTATACCCTTCTACCACTATACCCCAGGTGCATCCACGGTTCTACCACTATAACCCCTATAACCCCCTATAACCCCATGTGCATCCACGGTTCTATCACTATACCCCTGGTGTATCCACGGTTCTGCTATCACTATAACCTGCTACCCCCGAAAGAATGGAGCACAAGTAAATCGGGGTCAGAATCAACCTTGAGACCTCCCTTTACATATTTCCTTCCATTTACAAGACACTTGCCAATCATTCTACACCCCTGCCAACACATTCACAATTGTTATTACCAGAGTTAATACCTTTAAAAAAATCTTCATACATATCATTTTGTCACCCCATTGAAAAAATCTCAAGTTTTATTTAAAAAACTAATAATAATACTAATAATTAACTTTCTAAAAAAATCTCAAGTTTTATTAAAAGAAAAAAAAAACATAATAATTAAGTTGAAGTAACACGATTATACCAATAACTTGTGACTGAGCAGGG
>JZKD02S1640672.1:650582-662691 GCA_000966675.3 Picea glauca | reverse complement strand
CGAGGCGGGCCAGTCTTCTTGAGTAACCCTCAAGAAGAGAGACTTCCCTAGACCACTCCCCATGTTAACCACAATGGGAAGTCACTGTCTATGGTACATCAGCAATCTAGACCATTTCCCATGTTAACCACAATGGGAAATCATTGTCCGTCAGAAATCTCAATCCACTTTCCGAACATGAAATTTTTTTCTCATCCTGGATCATTCTTTGAACTTAAAAATGATTGTCCATCAATTAATAATACATCAGCGCTCCCTCCCAACCTGGGAGTCATCTCTTCCTTTTTCAATAAGGAAGTCATCTCCACAAGCTGCAACTTGAGTACACAAACTCTTTCATATTAGATGGAAGCTTTACCAAAATGTCTTCTTATATGCTCATCTGTGGAGATATGTATTGGATAACCTCTTTCTCCTTTCTGAACTTCATCACGAATAATGTAATGCTTGATTTCAAATGTACTTTGTTCTGGAGCAATGGTCTTCTTTGAAGGTTTCATGTAGCTCTGATCAATAAAGTATATCATTGTTGGAAAACTGGAACATATCCATGTGGCACTTCTTTTGTCATCATGAGATTTGATCTTTTGAGTAATCATCTTGATACAATATCTTGTTATAATAAATCTTCACCACGCTTCTGTTGTGCATTGGAGGTTCTCCACCAAGTTATTTTCTTCCATCTGCATACAAGGGTCTCTTTATGGTATCCCTCAAAGTCTTGAGATTGCTCTTCATATTCTCTTTTCCCAATTTCTCTAGAGAACAATTTTTACATTTATCTTATGTAGAACTCCAACTCATGGATGTTGTGGATGATATAATGACTCATGTAGAGATATGTCTAGTTTACTGGAACAAGTAATCATCATAGTCTTCTCCCTCCATCTAGGAGAACCTCTAGTTCCATATCTTGCAATGCTTTCATTCATAAGTCTTCCATACACTGTTCTTCATGATGACTTTCATTTCCTCTGCTTGATTTCTTTTAGTGAGTTCATATCAGTCTGGTAATCTTGTAATTCTTGATACAATGACTAGTTGTTATGGTTTCTCTTTCTTTCTTGGAATATTCATGTTCTTCCTCATGTTTTTCCTTTAGCTCTTGGGTTCATGGAGTTTCTTATAGATTCCATGCCCTAGAGATTCCACTTCTTACTTTCATTATAGGATCACGGATATGAATCGACAACCACGGATATTTTAAGGCTTCTCTTCGAAGAAGTATTCTTCTGCGGTTGAGCTAAACACGTACTGTATTTCATGGCTTCTACCATGAATATATATTTCATCATCTTTAATGGATCATAGGAATAGCTCCCTCCTAATCCTTGCTTCATGTATAAGTGCATATAATCTGATCCCTCTGTCTAACAAAGTCCATGCTTATGTCTGCATCCTTATTGTCTTTTGCAATATATAATTGGATCTCTCTATCTAACAGAGTCCATGCTTTCGTCTTGTTGTCTTCTACAAAACGTCATGAGTCTTTCTCCAATTTCCTCTTTATTGCTAGCTTGTTTTTGTCTTTTCTTCTTCTAAGTCTCTTCGTGATTGATTCAACACATTTCATCCTTTCATGTATTTATATAATGATATCAATCCTTATATTGTTGTTCTTCCATAGGTATAGTTCTTCTTGGAACACATTATCTTCCAGGAGATATATATGCAAGATATGTACAAAGACGATGCAAACAAGATATGTACAAGAAATAAGAAGAATATTGTTACCTTCAGAAGAAGAAATCTTTTTCATCCTGCTTAGTTTTCTTCGTAGGTTCCTTTTCTCCGAAAAATGATGCTTCATGTTTCTCCTTCCTTTTCTTTAGCTTGGGATAATGATTCTTGTAGTGACCATACTTTCGAGAGTTGAAGCATTGTATTTTTGAAATGTCTTTCTCTTGATTTGGCTTCCTCCTTGAACCAAACTTCCTTTTGTTCCTAAAATTCTTGAATCTTGTTGTGAAGGCTTGATCATCATACTTAATTTGGGTTTTCTCTTTTGCATTGATCCTGGATTCTTCTTGAGAACAACAAGTCCAAAGTTCTTCAAATGTAGGATACTCCTTCCTTGTGTTCATGCTTGCAGCAAATGCATCCCATGTCTTGGGAAGACAATTGAGTACTGTGTTTACCAACTCCTTCTATGAGATGATCTCTTCAATAGCCTGTAGTTGATCTCTTAACTAAGAGATTCTCACAAAGTATGATGTTATGTTGTCATCATCATTCATCTTCATGTCACGGAGCTCATTCCTCGGACTCATTACTTGTCCAATGTTTCTGACTGAGAAAAGGTTTGTTAGGGCATCGTACATCTTCTTCGATGAGTCAAGATGGGAGATGTAGGGTATCAATTGGTATTTGATAGAGTCCACTATGATACTCATGGAATTGATTTCACCATCTTTGAACTTCTCCATAGCTGCAACGTTCTGCAGTTCCTTCTCTTTTCCTTCTTCAAATTCTGGTTTCACGATCTTTCCTTTCATGATATCCAACACTTTGTTCTTGGAAAGGATGAGATCAATCCTTGCCTTCCACACTCTGAATTTAGAGGCTCCATCTAACTTGTTCTCTGACTTCATAGAATAAGTCATGGCTGCTTTGACTTGGTCAAACCCTAGTTTTGACCAAAAACTCAAACTTGACATCTTGGCTTTCTGAGAGTACCAGGAGATGCACTAGGCTAGGGTGCATTGATCTATCTAGAGATTAGGTCAATCCCTTCATTCAAGGTTCCTCAAAAAGAGGATTAGGGTTTCTGCAATTGCACCTGCTAGTAACCCTAGCATTAGTGCTATGGTGACTACTCCTGCTAGAAACCCTAGCGACATCTCTTGAACAAGCCTAATATCCTCATGGCTATGTTTCCTTACAACGATTAGACTGAATCAAGGAGGTGTGGGCCCATAACCGGTTAGAATATGAATGAATGTGCTCATTTTTCCATTGATAATACCCTTGTCACCCAACCATAGGCTGAAGCCACCCTCCGAGCACCTTAACCTTGACAGAGAATCACTCTGGAAGAAAACCCTAGGATAGATATCCAAACAAAGGGTAGTGCACCTTTTCCCAAGGATAGTGCACCAATAAGAGATTATAAGATAGACAAAACCCCAACCAAGAGATAATCCAAGCCAAATGTAATATGCTAGTTGTAGCAGCTGCAATGGTAGCTCTCCTCAAACCTATGCGCAAGACTGGGAACTGCAGTGTGCACAAGTTGCTGCTCTGCAATTCTAAGACTGCCTACCAGAATGAGAACTAGCCTCGTGTATTTATACTAATTATGGCTAACTGCCTAGGCCGACTTCTCATTTTGGGTATATGTATGTTCAGTATATATATTATTTATGGCTGACTTCTTCTCTTCGAGGCTAATAACCTAATATAAATTACCTTCTTGAGAGGACAAGTCTTCTAGGGTTATTAGCCAACTCATTAGGGTTTCTTCTTGCTTCCCCAAGTATTCTATCCTCGTCAGGTTTACACGTGGAGGTAAATACCTCCCACGACTACTATAATATCAACACATAGTTCATGCAACTAATTAACAATCATTTGCAATAGAGAGGACACCATTGTTTTGGTCAGTTTTTATTATTTTGTTCTTTTCTAAAATAAATCAACCCAAGATAAAATATGTTTGTTTGCTCATTTAATTTTTCAGTTTGTTGTAAATTTCAGAAGAATTGATATATATGTAAGCAACATGTAGAGGCAAAATAGGTCATAGGAAGTAACCCTACTATGAAGTGGTTTATGTAATCTCCAAATTGAACAATAAGATATTGATTCCCATTATCTCATGTATGTTTCCCTGCTAAGGATTTTACCATGTAAAAACATTATGCATCTTGTTTGATTTAGAGAGTTTATCATTCTCTTTTATTCTCTACTGTAAAAAGTGTTTCTATGTAATCTTACGAGCTCAACAAGTGGTATAAGAGTGTCCCAAGTATATCTGTCTAAAGCATTGTTTAAGAGACAATAGGTACAAGCTCTGAGTAAGTCTAGTTAAAGAGTATGGCATGAGAAGACCACACTGTCAGTGTGAGGAGCATATTTGGGAAGATTACGTGTGAGGAAAAATGTGGAGGTGAACCACCAATTGGATAAAAATTTACATATATCGTTGTGGAAGAGAGTGGGTGATCTCTTGTGTAGGTATCACTTTTGTATATTGGGGATATTACACACTCACCTCACTCACCTAGTGATTAATTTTCCTAATTTTTATAATCTAAAATTGAGGGGGTATCCATAGATGGAATATTCTCTCCAAATCATATTTCCTAAAAAATAGGGCATCTCCTAAAAAATAGGGTCGACTCCCCCTTTAGTTTGACTTCAATTAGGAGTTCATTTTGACTAGTGGAGAGTTCATTTAAACTAGTGGAGGACAATTCATGCATGCAAGAGTTTCTTTTCTCTCATGCAACAATTGCATTTTTAATGCTTGAGAGAAGGAGGGAACATATCTCAAGCATTCAGGCTCTTATCTCTCCTCCAAACATGTGGACTTAGTTAACTATTGATTTCTTTGATATTTGACTCATATTAGTTGGAATTTAAACTCTAGTTTCTATCAGTGAGTGGCTACTTCACTCTAGATCACTACTAACGTGATTTTTTTTTGTCATGCAGCTATCTATGTCATACTGACCTATTATTATGGATTATTAATGTATTTATTACTCACTCATGTAATACAATTTGTACATGCATTCTCAATTCTTTCTCTCACTCTTGATTTTTCCTCTCTAGTTCTTTTTGCAAGATTTGTGTGAATTTCTCTAGCTAGGTTTTCTGTGAATTTCACATGGTATCAGATCTTTGTTGCTAGGATAAAGTGCATAGGAACTTTATTTGTAGGTTCAGTATCAAAACATTGCAACAGTTAGAAAGAATAGAATTATCATCGCTAGTACTTCTTACACCGCATAATTATTTTGAATCAAAGCTAAAGATTCTTCTTATTCTCATAAGAATATGCTTATATGAGATAACCATGGCAACACAAGTAGAGCTTGATTCTCTAGAAGAGAAAAATGAATTTCTCGAAGACAAGATATGGCTCTCGAACTTGTTTTCATGCCTGTTTGTCTTGAAGTACAATATCATGTAGATGAATCATGAGTCTCAACTCCGAATGAACTATGGACCAAATTGTAGGCTCGATTCAGGATAAAGTAAGATTGTGAAGAGTGCATGTAGAAGATTGACAAGATAACACTAGAAGAAAATACACCAGAAGAGAAAGACTCCCATTTTAAAGATACTTTTGCATCTCAAGTGCCACATGCAAAAACTTCTATACAAGTATTGTCTACTATATTTCAAATATTTTTTTTGAATCAATTTTAGAAGATATTGAGCATACATATCAAATATCCAAATGGGAACAACCAATCCTACCGATAATAAATCATCTTGTAGATGATCATGTGGATATGAGGAAGATGATATCCTCATTTGAGGAACCACCTCATGTGCTGACAGTCTCATAACAAGAAATTCCCATGCATTGCTACATGGTTCTAGCATCTGACCCTTCATCCTATGTAGAAGTTGAAGGGAATCTGTATTAAAAAAAATTCGTCAGTGAAGGAGATTTGGATATTCTTCTTTCCAATAAGAGAAAGTGGATATATGTAGATATATAATTGGTTCATATAATTAATTATATCTATAAAAACATCTACATATTCCACAAAATATCCACCGATCATAACCTTGAACATTTTTTATGTCTCCTTGGAGTGAAAGACACAGTTTCTTAGTAGTTTTCTTTCCTTCCATCATTTTATATGCATTGTACTTTGAGGTGGGGGGGTTCCCATGAGATTTTCCCTCTTTCGTCTCTTTTTTATTGTACATTAATTTAAATGCATTGTAAAATTGGTACAAAATATTGCCTTGTTTTACGAAACCAATCGTTATTTACACAATAGTAGTGTTCAAAGCGGGTGTTGGAGATATTAGACACTCACCTCACTCACCTAGTGATTACTTTTCCTAAGTTTGATAATCTATGTTTGAGGGCACTATCCGGAGATGGAATATTCTCTCCAAATAATATATCCTAAAAAATAGGGTGCCTCCTACAAAATAGGGTGCCTCCTTCAATTTGAATGCAATTAGTATTCCAGTTATACTAGTGGAGAGTCTAGTTAACCTAGTAGAGGAGAACTCATGCATGAAACAATTTGTTTTCTCTCATGCAACTATTTATTTTTTCATGCTTAGGAGAAGGAGGGAACATATCTCATGCATACCTTCTCTTGTCTCTCCTTCGCACGTGTGGAATTAGTTAAACTATTGATTTATTTGACAGTTGACTCATACTAGGTGGCAGTTAAAATCTAGTTTCTATCAGTGAGTGTCTACTTCACTCTAGATCACTACTAAGGTGAATTATTTTGGTCATGAAACTTTCTATGGTGCATTGACCTATTATTAGGTATTATTCATGTATTTATTACTAACTCATGTAATACAATTTATACATTCATTCTCAATTCTTTCTTTCACTCTTGCTTCTTTCTCTCTGGTTCTTTTTACAATCTTTGTGTGAATTTCTCTAGCTAGGTTCTTTGTTAATTTCACATTGTAGATATTGTTTCTACAGAGATTGCCTCACTCTATCAAACTACTTGGGAGAAAGAGATAGGTTTGGAGGACTAAACCAAAATGGTTTTCATCATGATAGGTAGATATTTTTCCACGTAGAGTGACGAGTTGTCAATGCAAATGGTTTGAGACATGTTGTAATGAATTCTACTAAATAAGAATGGATCAGTTGCATATGCATTCGTAGAGGCTGCATGATCTCTTAAATTCATGGGTATATCAAAAGAACATTGCTATAGTTTGACTTATCAAAAGCAGGACAACATTTGGGGAAATCACATTTTGGGAAGCTGCCATATTGAGGGGTGATCTTTGGTTTTGGTGGAAATCATGGAGGAGAATTTGCCTTGCTAGAAAAAGTGGTTTGTTTATATTTAAAATATTTATTTGACTTTCTTTTAGAGGAATGGCACTACTTTAATAAAAAGTTTAATTAATGTGTTTTTTGGTGCAAGTATAAGGTGTTTTTTTAAACAAAACGTGAAGTTTTGAAATTTATATGAAAAGACCTTTTTTAGCTTAAAGGAAGTGAAGAAATAATTGCTTTTAGTGCGACTAAGATAGAGATGGGAATTTTCTCAAATGTAAAAGGTATAGAGTGCTAATTTTGAGGTGGGAAATTATAAGGGAAAGAATAACTTTGATTTGTGGAAGATGAAGATGTGATATTTCCTAGTGCAACAAGGATTGCACAAAGCATTGATAGGAAAGGAAAAGAGACTCACAGATATGATATATGAGGAATGGGAAGATTTGGATTCAAGAGATCTTAGCACCATCTATTTGTCTTTGGAAGATGACTTTATGTTTAATATCATTAGAGAGGAGAGAATAGTAGGATTATGTAGAATATTAGACAGCCTTCACATGACAAAACCCTTAACAAATCAAATCTTCTTGAAGAGGCAGTTATATGTCTTATGAATAAAAGAAGGTATAAATTTTTTTGATCATTTAAACATTTTCAATACTTAGATCTATTATTTAACTAGTATGGATGTAAGATACAAAGATGGAGACAAGGAAATCATTCTATTGTGTTCATTTTCTAAATCTTGGGATCACTTAGTCACACCTATGTGGTTTAGCACAACATACACCATTGAATATGATATGTTTGTGGGATATGTTTCTTATAAGGAGGTGAAAATAAAATTCAGTTTAGAAACCTCCACACTCGAAGCAATGGTGGCTAGAGGTCGGTCCATAAAAAGGGGGGAGGATTCGAGTGGAACAACTAGGGCTAATTCAAATGGAAAAAAAGGATAAGGGGAGTTGTTGGTACTGCAACAAATTAGGGCATCTTAAGAAGGATTGTTGGAAAAGGAAAGAATTTGAGGAAGATGCTAGAAAGGAAGAAAATCGGGTTGAGATAGATTTATGTATGGTTAATTACGGTTTGTCTATTTTTAGTATCTCACAATATCAAGAAGAATGGTTATTATATTATGGTGCTTCCCATCATATGTGTTCACATAGAAGTTGGTTTTCTTCTTACCAATCTATCAATGATGGTGTTGTTCTTATGGGAAATGATATTTCTTGTGTTGGGATTGGGAGCATTAAGATTAATATGTTTGATGGTATTGTAAGATGTTAGACAAGTACCATAACTTAGAAAGAAATTAATTTATCTAGAAGTTTTGGATTCTAGTGGGTATAAATATAAAGTTTAAGGTGGAGAAGTTAAATTTTACAAGGGTAGTTTGGTGGTAATGAAGGTAACGAATATTTAGAATCTTTACAAGCTAGAAGGGAGTACTGAAATAAGTGAAGCAGTGGTGGTATCTAAGGAAGCAAGTGCATATACTTTCTTATGGTATCAATGAGTAGGCCATATGAGCAAGAAGGGGTTGTAGGTACTAGTAAACCATAAGTTACTTCCAAACTTACAATCTTTGAATTTCCAGAAGTTTTATTTCTCTATTGGTTATTGTGATGGGGTTAAGGGATGTAGATTGTCCGATCCTACTACACAAAAAATCATAATTAGTAGAGATATGTACATGGAACAATGATAATTTGTTCAAGATCGCAAAGGGAGACTTGTTTGCAAACTCATGGAATCATTATGTGGCCTAAAGGTACCTAGGCAATGGTACAAGATGTTTGATTTCTTTTATGGTGAGCCAAAATTACTTAAGAAGTGAGTATAACTATTACATGTTTACTTTGAAAGTTTGGAAAATGGTACATTCATTATCATGGTGCTATATGTTTATGATATGCTTGTTGCAAGCCAAAGCATGGTTGAAATTATCAAGTTTAAGGCTTAGTTGGCTAGAATGTTTTAGATGAAGGATTTAGGAGAAACAAAACAAATATTGGGCATGGAAGTAAACAAAGACAAAAAAAATGGTAAGAGTTGCTCATCACATTAGAATTCTATGGAGAAAATATTTATGAGGTTCAATATTAACATTGTGTAACCGATAAATATTCCTTTAGATCTCCATTGTAATATGTCTTCAAGTTTATGTTGCGGTAGTAAGGAAGAAAAGGATTGTAAATGTTGTATACCATATGCCAATACAGTAGGAAGGTTGATGTTTGCATTGGAATGTTTAGGACTAGATATTTCACATGTAGTTGGTGTTTTCAGTGGAAAAATGGAAATCCAGGTAAAGAGAATGTGTTATGGGTAATTCAATATCTTAGAAGTACGAGTATGACCTACCATGGTTGCAGTGATTTATTGTATGGTTGTGTTTATTTAGATATTGAAGGAGATTTTGACAAGAGGAGATCTACCTCAGGTTGTGTCAAGCATGAATGCAAGTATGTATTGGGTAAGTTTGGACAAGTATTGGATAAGGTGTTTTGTGGTAGTCAAAGTGTTGTATATTTGAATAACAATCTAGCATATCAAAATGATACAACGCATCATTTTGTAAGATCACTTATTAATGGATGTGGATCAGCCCATACTCGAGAAAATTGTGCAAACATGTTCATGAAACCAATTTTGTTAGAGAATTTGCAGTGGTGTTTGGATTCTCTTAGCTTGCAGAAAAGGTGATTAGTGAATGAGAGCAAGGTATTAGGCCATAAACTATTGTCAAGGTGGATATTTTTGAAATGGTCACAACTATTTTCCAAATATAGGATATAGTGGTTTCTCTCTATCCCATAGTTTATGAAATTAATTAACAATCATTTACAAAAGAGAGGATATGATAGTTTTTATTAGGGATCATTTCAAGGATGGAAATTCATCTCAAACTATAGAAACCTTGGCCATTCTTACTTGTCCTTAATATGCAAACTCTAAAATGTTTGGCAATATTTTTGTAAAAGTATTCAAATTTCTAATGATTTTATATAGTTTGTATAAAATTTGATCTATTTATGAGGTAAAACAAAATTTTTCTATAAAATTTGGGCGAATCATTTTTAGAAAAAATGGAAATTGAAAAATCATTTTTTAAGAAAAAGTGTGGAAAAATAGCCCATGGGAAATATATAGACCCTAAAATTTGTATGGTTTCAATCAGTTCCTATAATTATGTTCTTTGTTGAAATAAATCAACCCGAGATAGAATATGGTTGTTTTCTTATTTAATTGTTCATTTCATTGTAATTATGGGAAGAATTGATAATAAATGTAATCCCATAGAGGCAAAATAGGTCATGGGAACTTAGCATGTTGCTGAGTGGTTTATGTAATTTCCATATTGAACAATAAGATAGTGATTTTCGTTATCCAATGGATGTTTCCTTGCTAAGGGTTTTATCACATAAACACATTGTGCATATTATGTGATTTAGTGTGTTTTTGGTTCTCTTTTATTCTTTGCTATAAATTTTTTTTCTATGTGAGCTTATGGGCTCAACACCATATGGGTATACGACTACAAAATAAGGTGAATGGTTGTAAATTATCATTCATCATCACCATGAGTATTATTGGTGAATTAGTCAGACTTGAAGTTTGTATTCGACACATTATTTGGTTCAATTGGCACTTGGTGATAGCATGATAACATCAATCTCATTGAAAAATTCAACTCATTTCAGTTGATTGAGTAGACCAATAATATGAGAAATTGGGTACTATTTATTGACAATGATTTTGTTCAAGTCTTTGTCATCATTGTAGAGTTTCTATATGTTGTCCTTCTTTTAAACTAGTACAATTTTTCTCCTATAGGGTGAGGAAATTCTCAATCACGTCTTGAATCTTCTGTCTGATCTTGTTATTCTCCATACGAGAGTATTTTCATATAGGTCCATCGAGTAAAGAGGTAATAAGTGTGAAACTGGTCACATGCTTTACCTAGCAATGAATAGGTACTCTTGTAGGGGAGGTGAAAATGTCTCTTTATTATTATAGAAACTAATCTACATGACCCTTATGTATAAACGGTCCCCATGTAGAGGTTATTTTGTTTTGTTGCAACGATCTTCGTTGATCCTTCTAGTTAAAACATAAAGAGAAAAAAATATCATAGCTTGAAAGATTATATTCCTACACCACTTAACAATGATTAAAGAGATTGTGTTAGTCAGAGGTACCTCTAGTATCTTGTAGAGTTGATCTCCTATAGTGAAAATGACCCTAAAGGGCCTAGGCTAGGAACTATATGAAGCTCCACATACAAGGGTTTCTAAAAAGGACAACACAGACTTCAAGTGAAGTAAAATCACATAACACATCATCTTAGAAGGGCTTGATGATTTGTAAACTACCGTTGATATTCCACTCAAGAAAACCCATCTAGAAGGCGAGGCTACTATGCTCTCTCTTTTGGTATGGAAATAATTCAAGTATGAAGGAAACACAATTATCAACTTAATGAGAAATCTCGAGAGTTCTCATTTTTCATAGGTCACATTTTTTACCCTTGTTTCAAAAAATGGTACTATCGGTAGTGTTATCGCACGGTTTGTAGGAAAGGTTAAAATAGCTTGAGTCAAGGGTAGAAACCAGCGTAACAGGAGCTTCCCCACCCACTGTCACCTCGATGGGGGGCTCTTTCTATTTAGGAGGGCTAGTCCAAGGGAGACATCCCTAAGGCAATCTGGGTCAAAGGAAGGCTAAAGGATAAAGGCCAAGTCAATGATAACCCCTTCCACAGATTGTTGCCCAAGAGAGGATAGTCAAGGAGATAAAACCACTGATGATGCACCTGTTTGCGAGACAAAACAAAGAGAACTAGAAAGTGCTTNCAGTGGGTTAGTACTTCATGAAATCAATGACTACCTCTATCATACATATATGAGCAAATGATCAAGTGCTATTATTGACAAAGTCAATGATGGCTCAATAAAGACAAAAAAGATTTATATCACTTCTTCAATAAATCATAAGAGCATTCAATATTCACAATTAAGCTTAATATATCATCAATTCAATGTCAAATCAGCTCATATACATATGATTTCTGCGTCACCTATATTGCTTCTGCAATAGGTATGACGTCTACTTGAATCAATAGGTTCATAACATGACAAAGAGTGAAACGTT
>JZKD02S1640672.1:631996-647918 GCA_000966675.3 Picea glauca | reverse complement strand
ATGGGTCCTCCAGGACCATGCTCAAGTTGCTCCTGCTCTCGGTACTCCATGTCTAGGACCATGTGGGCCTCGAGACATGATCTCCTAGTTATCCCTAGATATCAGGGATAACAGGTAGCACTCTTTTGGGGGCGTGGTTAAAATTTTGTCTTGTTTGACATCACAACCTTGAGAATAGATACCAATGTGGACATAACCTTTAAAATTGACCCTTAAATCGAAAAATGATGTTACTTAGTAGCATCAGTTTTTTTTTTTGTAATTAAAATTATGATCTAATTGAAATCATGGCATAGACAACTTCTACTATCACACATAAAAACCCCCAAAAATACTCTTAAATTGTTACAACAAAAATTATTTATTAAATCATTTTTTTTGTATAGCAAAAATAAATGGGAAATAAGAAAACTCCACAAATATGCATTTTTTATTTTAAAAAAAATCATAATACAATTTTTAAAAAAATTAAGAAAAAAGTTAAAAAAAATAGATTTTTTTAAAAACCCTAAAAAAATAAAATTTAAAAGAATAAAATAGACAAAAAAAAATTAATAGACATAAATTTTAAGAGATTTAAAAAAAAAAAATTAAAATAACAAAAATTCACCCAAAATATAAAAAAACAAAAACAATTTAAAAAATAATATTTTTCGTGGGGACATCAGGAAATGGTCGACATCACTCCCCCTCCCAAAACCCATGAATTAATTTTATTCATGGGTTCCGGGGAGGGGGGTAGATGTCGGGCATCACCCCCTTCCCATGTCACCATGAAGTTAATTTATGGATTTTGGGGAGGGGGTTGATGTCTAGCATCGCCCCCTCCCCAAATGAAATTCGTGGTGACATGGGGAGACGATAATGTTGGGCATTGCCTACCCTCCCCAAAATACATGAATTAATTTAATTTGTGGGTTTTCGGGAAGGGGGTGATGCATTTCCCCCTCCCCATGTCCCAACCAAAAATTGTATTTAAAAAAAATCTGTTTTATTTTTATTTTTTTTTGGCCGGGGGTGATTTTTTGTGGTTTTTTTTTAAATTATTTTTCAAAAACAATCTTTTAAATTTGTGTTTATTAACTTATTTTTGTTTAAATTTTGTTTTTTTAAGATTTTAAAAAAATTCTTGTTTATTAATTTATCTTTGTTTAAATTTCAAAAAAAATAAAATAAAATTTAGAGTTTAAAAAAAATTCAAATTTTTTTAATGCTTTTTCTTTTAACTTTTTTTAAAATTGAACTATGAATTTTTCTTATAAAAAATGTTTTTTTTTTTCTCTTTTTTTAAAGAATATGTTTGAGTTTTTTTCTTTCCCATTTTTTTTTTTTATAAAAATATTAAAATTAATTTAATAAATAATTTTTTAAGTAATGATTTAGGAGTCTTTTTTAAGGCTTTTATCTGTAATGGTAGAAGTCGTCTAGGCCATGATTTCAATTAGGTCATAATTTTAATTATAAAAAATTGATGTTACTAGGTAACATCACTTTACAATTTAAGGGTCAATTTTGAGGTTCTTTCCACAATGGTATCGATTCTCAAGGTTGTGATTTCAAGCAAGTCAGAATTGTAACCACCCCACAAAAAATATTTCTACCCATAGCGCCACGTTTTGGTTCAGGGGTTGATTTTGGTGTTTTTGACCTAAACATAAAGATTTTTTGGAACAGTGTTCTTGTTTTGATGTCATAGTCCTCGTTAAGTTGGTAACTATGCTAGGATAGGGCATTCTCTATGTAGTTACCTAAATACAATGGCATATTAGGATAATATAGAGCATTAACCCCCTCTTTTATTCTATCTAATTTTTCCACTCTCAATTGTTATTCTCTTTTATGGAACAAAATACAATAACATTGAATGGAACCCCTTCTCCTCCTAATGGGCTAACATTTAACATATCCCGATAGTCGTCTAGAATTAGGGTTTTGACTTCCTCAACCTTCAATTGTGATAACTTTTTGGACCTTATAGAATATTCTTGAAATTCCTTACGTGGCTAGCCCCATATGCACAAGTAATGGGGGCTGACGTGGCATAGTCTCGCACCATGATGGTTAACATAATAGGTCAACTTATATGAGGCATAACTTTTGCATATGATCTCGGATTGACATGATTGTTTCACCATTGGAAATGTATCAATGTGTAGAATAGTGACACATGGTATGAGGTATCATAGGAAAAAGTTTAACCACCAAAAATTTCATTTTCTTCCTCAAAATTTCTCCGAAAGGTTTTAAACCCTAATTTTCCAAACTGGGGTATGCCATTAAAATGACCCTGCAAACTTATTCCTCCAATTTTTTCCACTCTAAAATAATTGAGATAGATGGAAAATAATATAATGATCCAATCTGGATCCTATCTCACAATTTATGGAGGTTTTTGGTACCCAAATGCTTTAATGAATGAGGTGAGGAAATTTGTCCTCTACCTTCTCCTTGAAGTACAACTTTTCTTTACATGGAATTTTTCCTTTCAACCAAGCCTACTAAAGGTCACGCTACCCATGTCTTGTATTTCTGGACTACTTCCACAAAATTGTTTCCTCTACCAATTATTCCTGAGCATCTGGTGCTAAATATTTTATGGAAGGTAGTAGCTACTCCTCCTCTTGACCCAACATGGAGGGATCACAATTTTTTAGATTCTCCACATTCACTACTTAATAAATGTGGATGTATCAGGGTAGAATGATTCTATAGGTGTTATCCCACACCTTTTACAATACCTTAAAAGGACCATACTGCAGAGCCTTAATCTTCTTACCAGGACCCTGTAGTATTTCTTTATTTAGTTGTAACCATACTCTGTCTCCCACTCCAAATGTTCTCTCTATTATGTGTTGGTCATGTCTAGCCTTTTACTTTTTCTATGACTTCCTCATCATCTCATATACTTTCAAATGGATATTCTTGATCTTCTAAAAAAAAAATTTATTTTATTACGTCACCTAAGAGGTGCTCCCTCACTCCTCCTTACTCTCAATATACAACATCTATGGGTGACGGTGGAAAATATCCAAAAAAAGTTTCAAAAGGTGACTTACCAGTAAAGGTGTGGATTGCTCTATTATAAGAGTGTTGTATATAGATCAAATTTTCACCAAGTTCTTCAAATACTTCTGATGGTAACCTCTTAAAAGATGCACCAAAGTCTTATTGACTACTTTTTTCTTCCCATATGTTTGTGGATGGAATGTTGTAGACCACTTGATATTAGTGTCCATCCTCACGCACAATGTAGTCAAGAATGCGTTGAGAAATTTGGTGTCCTTATCTGTTATGATGCTCCTTGGTGTCCCAAAGTGCACCTATACCTATTCAAAGAACAATTTGTTGCTTCCTATCCCTTGATGGAATTTTTACAAGGAATGAGAATGCACATTTTGTTGAACATGTCAACTAACACAAATAAATAGTCATGTTCCTTATGTTTGGTTGGTAAACCACCCAAAAAATCCATGAAAATGTTTTCCCAAGGTATAGTGGGTACCGGTAAGGGATGGTATAGACCTTGCTTCTTGTTAATGGGCTTGTTGGTAAAACAAAGTATACATCCTATAATATATCGTGCTACATCTTCTTTCATTATGGGCCAGCATGCATCCTATAATATATCGTGCTGCATATTATTTCATTATGGGCCAGTATACATACCTCTAATAGTTGGCAATTGTCTTCCTAACACCAGAATGTCTCACAACCTTGGAGGTCTAAGCCTCTTTGATAAGATACAATTGTTCACCTTTAGGAATACAAATCTTGTCAAGATTTTAGAGTAAACCATTATAGAAATGATAGTCATACTTGTTGTCACCTTCTTCTATATGAATTTTTACCTATAGCTATTGAAACAACTCCTTGAATTTCTCATCTTCTATGTATTCTTGTTTATATGCATCATGGGTAAAAGGATCCATGCATCAAAGTTCCAAAAGTTGTAATATTGGATGTGGATGCCCATGGAAGCATGTCTTCCAAATTATTTTTTCTACCCTTCTTATACTTTATGACCAAATGAAATTGTCATAATAACCCCATCCATTTGTAGTGCCCGATTTATTGTAACTTAATTTGGGCCTTCAAATATTGGAGCAAAAGGTGATCTATGTGGATGATGGTCTCATTTCCCATCAGATAATTCTTCCACTTTTTGATAGCTTGTACCAAGGTATACATATCCTTGTTAGAGGTAGGGTAGTTTAAGACCGCCTCATGAAATACTTCAAAATGATAGCAGACAAGCCTTCATCCCTTCATTAGGATTGCTCCCATGGCATACCCACTTGTATTTGTCTCCACTTCGAAGGAATTATGCAAGTTTGGTAGTGTGAGCATTGGTGTTTGACTAATATTTATTTTCATACCATCAAAGTCCCTCTATTGATTCTTACCCCACTGGAAACTCTTACTTCTCATTGTTATTGTGTGGAGTGGTGCAACTACTACTGAAAAACAAAGATATGAACTCCTGCAAGTACTTTGTTTCTGTGAAAAAGCTACTAAGTTCTATGAAATTTGTATAAATTGTCTATTTCGTGATGGCCTCAATCTTGGTGGGATCTATCTTGAGATCGCCTCCACTGATCACATACCCTAGATGCACCAAAAATTGCTGATCAAAATTTCATTTCTTGAGATTGGCCAGCAATGAGTGCTTTTTGAGGGACTCTAACACTACATAATATTTGAGATGTGCTCCTCCTCGGTAGAAATATAAGCCAAATTATCATTGAAATAGATAGTAAAAATTGAATCTAGATAAGGGTGTAAAACATCATTAATTAGTATCATAAATGTAGTTGGTGCATTGTATAAACTGAATAGCATAACCAACCACTCATACAAGACTTGCCTTGTCTTGAAGGATATATTATAGGTATATTCTTCCTCCAATTATACTACATCTATAAAATCATCACTTACAACACATTTAATCTTGTACTACTTTGTTACCTTGATCTATGCATCCTTGTTTACCCAACCTAATGGATAGGGGCTAGGATGATTTTGAAAATCCAATCCAATCTTGTTGACTAGATATGTTGCTATGTTATTAACCTGTGAACCAGAGTCGACTATAGCATCTATAGTATTCTTCTTAACCTGAATCTGCATCTGAAAGAGCTTGGTCATCTCTTCCTCTTCCCGGTGATGAAGGCTAATAAGATTCACCTCCTTCTGCATAGTTGTGCAGAAAATATTTGAATCCACATCAAAGCTACTTTCAACTTGATTACTGGAATCTATGGCTAGAAGGTTTTTTTTTCCATCCTTCTTGTGGTTCTTTGGGTTTAGATCTGGATGTAGTTGCCAACACTTTTTTATAGTGTTTCCATCAATTTCGCAATGATTTCAATGGTTGTTGGTACCTTTCCATTGATGTGTAGTGGTTTTTGTCTTATTATATTTCCCCCCTTACCACTTCATCTTCCCCTCCTTTGAAGCTCACTGATCCTCTTTCTATTTAAAACTACTTGGTTTCCCCTTCTTTTGGCCTATGTTTTATAGGTACTTTTCATGTACATTGTTAGCACTGAAAGTCACACCTTGACTGCTAAAGTGTAATCTCAACACCCGTCAGAATGTAAAATATAATTTTGGTTTTGAATAGGTATATCAACAAGATGGAGAAAGAAAGGGAGAGGGAAACAAACTGTAGATCAATAGGCTACACCAATGGGAAATGGAGTCACAAACATCCTACTCATCGAAGGCACAAAAGCTGCTCAACAGAAAATAAGATTATATGTTGATAAGTGGAAGAATGAAGAAGGAAAACATAAGGTAGAATGTTCACTAAACAGAGATTCTCTCAATTTAATGAATCAACAAATACTTGAATATAAACAATGACTGATGGGAAAATATAGTAGATCCTTCGTTGCTTAGGGATCCATAAATCATTGGCATCCTTTGATCCTCAAATCGTAAATATATTCAAATAAAAAGAAATATAAAAAAAGGGTTACAATCTAAAATCAAATAACTCATGAGTCTCCAATAGAAGTAATGCTTACAATCATAAAATTCCCATAGGCTTACAAATGAACACACACATGAAAATTGCCTGGTCCTACTCTCTCTGGCCTCTCTTGTATCATGAATCCAACCCCCCTACCCTATTCTACAATGAATATATATCCATATAGGTCATTTCCAGCTCACCCATTCGAAATCCAACCTCTTTCCCAAAACAGAAACAACTACAAACAAAAAATGACGCATTTTAACTAATTTCCTTCTTTTTAGGAGGTGAAATTCTGAAAAATAAGCTTCAAAATGCCACTTGTAATTATCAAACCATAACAGTTGTGTAAAATCTGAGAACAAATTTTGTATATAATATCTTTATGAATAAAAACATTCTCAATTTATTTAAATTCATCTCCAACTGGTCGAAACAACTGTCACAAAAACATGTCTCAAACAAGAAATCACAAAAACTGAAAACATAGGGCTCAAGGATTATTTTGAATCTCTTGGTTCGTGACACCTGTGTGAAAAATGAAAGAGGTTAATTTTCTTAGGTCTCTGCTTGAAAATAACCTCCTTTTGATTTTTAAAATTCATCTTATTTCACCCGAAAATCCTCTTGGAAGTAAACTGGTGAAAACTATCAGTTCAACAGTCTTAAAAGAGAGTTTCAGTAGCACGTTCCATAGCACCACTTCTATGTCAAATAAATATCTAAGCATAGAAAAATTTGAAACAATGAGAGAGGTTTTTGTTATTTGGTATGTGATGAACAAAACCCTCCTCTAGTTTTAAAAAATTTCTTCCTATTTGTTCATAGTAAAATTTTTAAGGTAGTCACTCAAAACTGGCAGAAGCTTCCTTGCAAAATAACTCTGCACAATTTGGTCTCTGTCAAAATTTTGGTAGAGAATTTGGGTAGCACCATCCTGGTGTGTCTCTATGTAGAATTCAGTCTTTGCCATAATTTTGGTAGTGCCTACTTGTGTATCCTGTCAAACTTTTTGTAGCGCCATCATAATTCACAATACCTTCACTTGAACATGTGCAGAATGGGTAGCAACCTTGAGTATTAGAAGCACCATTAGTCTTAGGTGATTTGGCAGCATTATAGGTAGTAAAATGGAAAACCATACTATATAGACAATTCTGCAGTGCCATGGTGCTATGGAATGTATGTTCTCTTATGTATGATGAGACTAATCAAGAACCTTGAGTTGATAGGTTAGAAGCCTGCATATGCATGTAGAGGTTATTTAGTTCCTTATGAAGAGGCAAGCCTCTTCTAGCTGCAAATTCTTGTGCTAACATCTTTTGGTTGCAAATTCTTGTGCTAGCATACACATTCCTCAACCACTTTCTTAGATTGAGGAGAATCATCGACTTTCATAGATGATTCTGTAAACCCCCTAGATACTTGAGGGGTACATCTAGGTTCTTAGGAGAGATACCTAGCATGATGGTCATCTTTCATAATTCAGTGGTGTACTCCTATACACTTTTCCCCTTCCTCTGCCTTAAGTAGTGCCATCAGATACATTTTTTCTCTACATACCTGATAGGGTAGAATTGGGACTTGATGAGGGTTTTTAATTCCTCCTACCTAGTTATTAGAAGAACACTACCTAGCCTGAGTGTTTCCATATGGATTTCCCACCATGTCAAAGTATTTCCCTCTAACTTCAAACTAGGAAATGAAATATTTTTCTCTTCATCTATATGTTGAATGATAAAATAAAATTCTAGTTGCTACAACAAATTATTCAGTTTTAATGCATCGATCCCACCTTGGTATGGCCTTATTTACACTTTTGCTTACATATTAAATAGGGACTATGAAGGGTTAACGACACTCAAACTTGGATTCTCTTTCTTGGGTTCTTTCCATGACTCTTCTGGGTCTTCCTAAACTCTTTATTTCCCCTAAGATATAATCTCTAAGTTGGAGCATTCATCATCTTCAAACGGTCTAAGATTTCCTACTAGAGACACCATGAGGAGGTTCATATTGCGATTGATGTTGGTGACCTTCACTTGCAACCTTACAAATATCTCTTATGCTAGATCTACAGGTTTGTTGTGAATGGACTCATAATCCATGTCTAGGATTCTACAACTTTCCTTATCAATTGATTCGTGGATAACCTACAAATTTCTACAAATAGCCAAATAAACTTGATCTAATACCAATATGATCTATAAACTATCATGGATATTCCACTGGAACAATTCATCACAAGAGATCTGATAAATAAAACTAAAATTTACACTCTGAAGGTTAAATTCCTTTAGATTCCAGAATATTTAGTTACTTATTTTCTTCTTATGTATGAAATAGATAATATATATATATATGAGGAAATATCCTATGTAACTTACTATTAAATATTTGAATAATTAATAAAATTTGTTTTTGAAGGTCGTTTATATTTTAAATGTTCAACAACATAGAAGAATCTCAACATGAAATGAAAAAATAAGAGGGAAGAAGATCCACATGAAATGGAAAGATTATGGAAAGGAACATGAAATTGGAAGAATAAAATGGAAGAAGTTCAACATGAAACCGAAAGAATAAGGAAAGGTATGGTAGGATGCAATGGTACATGAATTAGATGCAGTGAATGCGGTTATTTGATTGGTGTTTATGGCTATTTCAATTTCCACCAATTGTTTTCTCTAAGTGACCTCGACCAAAGGTAGAGGGATGATTGTGGAACACAATCTTTTGACCTTATCAGGTATATCATACGAATTAGGGTTCCAAATCTATCTCCATATAATCATGATGGTTACGAAGTACACCAAGTTTCTTGAATGGTCCTTCAATACGACAAAATAATGTACATGATTATTTATAATGAACATGGGGTGGATGCCCAATTCGATCCACATTGCTTTAAATTCTTGGAACCTCATGTGGGAGAAAGTTCTAATTCCATTGATAATAAAGCACAACATAAAACCTCTTCAGTCAGTCATCCAAGTATTGATAAATCCAGTTTTGGTAATTTAGTGTAAGAACTGAATAATAATTCCCACTCTATTGAAGAAAGATACAATAATGCATGTCCACTGAAAGTGCACGATAATTAATATAATTTCATGTGTAGACCTGCACTTCATATTTGAGTTACATTAACATGTATTCTTCGATATGAATCTATAGTACTTGTTATTCTGGAGGGAAATCGAGATTGGAAACAAATTCTCCATGATGTGGAGTCCAACACATTGGAGTTAAGATGGACATTTTACAAAACTATTGTTTATGATGAAGAAGGTGGTAATGGTGAAGATAACGATGAGTATATTGAAGAAAACTATGTGATTGAGCATGAATAATCTAAATCTGTGTTTGATGAATCTATTTATGAAGATGACGATCACTACACTCCTACAACTAAGTCAATGATAAAGAATTTGGCTACCCGAGTCTCAAACATGAGATGAAGATATAAATTACATCCGATCAATAACGATAATATTTTCTTTAAATTTGAAAGTACATGACCATTCTTGATGAATCTATTATCCTTTTTCCTTTGAAAGCTCCCTAAATTTGAATTTCATATAATTTCGAAAAGGACAACTAAATTGGACAATGCAATCATATATAAAATTGAAACTGAAAGAATAAGGAAAAGTGTAGTAGGTTGCAATGGTACAAGAATTGGTTGCACTAAATGCAGTTATTTGACCTGTCTTTATGGCAATTGCAATTGCCAACAAGTGTTTTCTCCAAGTGACCTCAACCAAAGGTAGAGGGATGATTACAGGAAATGGTTTCTTGACCTTACTAAGTATATTGTAGGAATTGAGAATCCCAATCTATCATCAAAAAATGATTACAAACTCCAAACGGGTTTCTCGAATGGGCTTTCGATATGACAGATTAATTTACACTATTACTTATAATGTGCATGGGGTGAATGTCCAATTGTGTCCCCAATACTTTAAATTCATGGAAACTTGGGTGGGATAAAGTTCTAATTCCATTGATAATGAAGGAGGACATAAACTCGCTTCACTTAGTCACCCAAATATTGATAAATCTAGTTTCAATAATTCATCACAAGAACTAAATAATACTTCCCAGGTTATTGAATAAATCTGTAACAATACATGTCCAATGAAAATGCATAAGAATGAAGATAATTTGAAGTGTAGACATGTACTTCTTCGACTTAGATTGACATATATTCTTCGATATCTATCACGAGTAGTTGATGTTTTAAGAAAAAATCTAGATTATAAACAAATTCTCCATGATATGGAGCCCAAAACATTTGGAGTGGATGTGGAGTTCTTAGAAAATTATTGTTTATCATAAAAATGATGATAATTGTGAAGGATATTATAGTGAATATGAGTATCAAAACTTATAGCAGTAACATGTTATATATATATATATATATATATATTAAGAATATGTACAATCAAGTATGTCACTCCCTCGATTGACTCTTTTTAATCAAAATAGTGTAGGATTGATTCTTTTCTTTTATTCGCTAAGCCTTAAAAATATGATGGGAAGATATAAATTAATGTCCAATTAGTGATGATGTTTTTAAAATTGTCTTTTCTTCAATTTTGAAAGACCATCGTCGATAAATCTATTATCTTTTGAATTTAAATTTGATCTAATTGCAAAAATGAAAACCAAAATTGAGCAATGTAACGACATATGTTATCTTCTCATGAAACTAAGGTTTATATAATAATAATAAGAATCTATTTTTAAGGTCACAGCCAAGTCAGCACAACAAATTGGTGTATGCGACCCCCTTGTTTATGGGACAAGGGACCCCCCTCCGCCCAACGATTTGACTGGTAAAGTCTACGAAGGTATACATACCCTACCCCCCTCTGGATTTGAACCTGTTACCTCTTAAGAGGAAACACATGTTCTTAACCATTAGGCCCACTCAAGTTGTATATATATATTCTTTTCAATCCACAATGCCCTTTTTCAAAAATATAGGTAAGACTGTATCCTTTGAATTTAAATTTGATCAAATTGCAAAATTGAAAACCAAATTGGGAAATGTAACCACATATATTATCTTCTCACGAAACTAAGGTTTATATATATATATTTTTTTCAATTCACAATGCTTTTTTTTATTTTTTCAAAAATAAAGTATGATGTTTTTTAAAAATATATTATTAAATTTATAAATATAGAATAAGTTTAAAATTATTATTAAAATAAAATATAATAAAAAAGATTTGGTGAAAATAATTCAATTTGAATATGAGAGATTTGGGTAAAACAATTCAATTTGAATATGAATGATGTTTTATTAGTTTAGATTTAATTTTAAAAAATGGAAGAAATCACATTGATTAATATGTAGAATTGTAATGTTTACAAAATGTAAGAGATTATATTTCATCTTAAAATTAAAATTTTCAAATAATAAATCAATATTATATTTGGAGAATTAAGCATGATATAATGTTTATTATAAAATATATATATATATAATTCCTTTAAATTTTTATTAGGTGTTTTAAATCCTTAACCATTGCCTAAAGATATAACGAATCCCTTTCAACCCTCAAATATTGATGTAGGTAGTCAACTAGAGTCATCCCATAGATAGATTTTCAAACTTTTAGGGTCCTCAAGCACCCTTTTTAGGTCTTTCCATATGATTAGCAGGTTTTGATAGTCAATGCTAGAGCATCCAACTAGGTGAAGAAAAGATAAAATGGAATAAACAACCAAAAATTATCATCTTGTCACAAATTCCCTATTTTTTCACGATTCAATTTCATCTAAATGGTGGGAACCCACTATGATTAGTAACTTCATGTTTGGGTCAGGGTTCTTACATATTAGGGCTTTCCATGCTAGGTTTTTTGGCATTATTATAAAATATAGTATTTTTTTTATCATTGTAGGGATTGTTTTTGTAAAATGTTTTGTAGTAGTGTTATATTTAAAGATATTGGTTTTTAGTGTATCTTTGCATTTCTATTTTATGTTAATAATATTTTTAATGCATTGAGGGAAACATATTAGATATCATTTTGGGGATCACTTCTTGGGCTTGCACCTAGTAACCAGGACTTCCCGAGTGCTCACCCATCCCAAGACTAATATGGCTCAAGCTCGCTTAACAATGGAGTTTTCTCCACAATCAATCCCACTTACCTTGATACCCCATTTTCAAAACCTTAGCAATTAGTGTTCCTTATGAATTATTCAGTTAGAGCTCCCTTCACTCTTATATTTAAGCATCAAGGGGCTTCCACGATCCAACATATTTGATATCATTTTTGGGATTAACTGCATAGAGTGAGTTATTAATCTATGACCCATATATGTGAGTATTATTCTCAACCAACCAAGAAGTCACATGATTTGAATAGTCCACTTAGAACTCATTGCACCGGGTGATGCTCATATGGGTGAAGAAATGTAACAACCCTAGTTGAATATATGCTTAGGGATTATTAAGCAAAATTAATTAGGTAATTAATTGTCGTGACATGGTTTTACATAAACAAAGATTGGCATAATAATATTAATTAAATATTTATTTATTAATTAATTGTTATAACTTATGATTAAATAATTAATTAATTAATTACCTATCACATTGAATGACCAGGGTAATAAATTTAAAAGGGTTAATAATTTTAATTTGTTTAATTAGATGATTTACGTATGCGGGAAGGGATAAGACATTAAATATGAGGATATGATATTAATAAGGGGATAAGACATTAAATATGAGGATATGATATTAATAAGGGGATAAGACATTAAATAAAGAGATAAGATAATAATGAAGGGATAACATATTAATGAGCGGGAAGAGAGTCAAGGGAAGGGAGATGAGAGGAGGAGTCTTACGAGGAGGACGGAGGGGGGGGGGGGAATTATTGGGGGAGAAAGAATTTTGGAGAGGGAGAAAAGTTCTGATTTCAGGGTTTTTTTTTGGATTTTCTGGTTCTGAGTTGGAGTTCTGCAGTCTGGGAGGATCATTACGGGGGGGCACTGGTTTGTTGGGGGTTTTGGGCATGGGTGTCAGGATAGCCTTACGGTATCCTAGAACTAGGAAGTCGGACAGGCTGCTCCTAGCTGGCAGGGAGGAAACACGGTTTGGGCAAAGTTGGTCAGCTCATCAGGCAACAACAAAGCAGTGGGCTGGACAACTGGGTCAACAGAGAAATTAGCATCAGGAAGAGGTAAATTTGTATTATTTTGTTAAGTAATTTTTATTCTATTATGAAAGTGTTGTTCATTGATTAATTTAACATACGTATATGTTGATTTATAAAGAAACTACTGAGTTTTCTACACAAAAGTAGAAGTTACTCTTTCAATTTATGGAATTTATAGACTTAAATTAATATGGTCACTACACATGGTATCAGAGCCTCGTTCACAACTTGGAGCCTTAAGGGCCTACCCACCTACCCACCTAACCATCTACCTACCCACCTACCCAATTTAGGAATGTTTATATATATATATAATAACCCAGATCTAATAGCTCTAGATCCAGGGTTGATTTGGATTTACGCAAATCTCAAACCGCCAATAAAAACGTGTATGAGAAAATGCAGTACAATACATTTGAATTTTTATATACAATTCCTACCAACAAATTCTTAGTAACTGAAAATTCCGATAATACTAACACAGAATTGTTCAAAAGAACACTCAACCCTGTCAAACAACAAGAATAACAGACTAGATTGTGTTAGCATAATGTAAGTTCCATAGATTTAAATCTCATACATTGAAGGGTCATTCTGTAATCGCAAATTCCTCACATCATGCTTCCATATACATAGCTTCCTAGTTGTTTTGAAGGTGATGGGATTGTTAATGTATTCTTACCATAAACAAATATGACTATTCCCACTCATTAATGTTCTGAATTTCACTACAGATAGCATGAAACTATGATATATTATGACTATCTTTTACATCAAGATCAATCCATAAGTATTAATGCAATGAGAAAACATAAAGAAAATAAAACGTGTACAAAGAAAATAAGGAAATACAATACCTTTGAATTTAAAAAAAAAAAAATACGTACCAATAAATTTTGGGTAGCTGAAAATTCACGTGAGTCTTAAGGTGGCATATAGCTAACATGGGATGGGCAGGTCCACTTTTGGTAAAACAAGGGACCTATCTGAACTGTTATCAAACACAATATGGAAAACTCGGGTTCTAGGAATATATATATATATATATATATAATTTCATGCATTCGCAGTGCATGGTGTTGCTCAATCGAGAAGACAGGCACTGATTAAGCTCGCCCTTTCAACGCGTTACACTTATTAATTGGGAGATAGCTAATACACACTCGCTTTGGATTAGGAACCCATTTTCTTCTGTCCAGTAGAGAGAGCAAGCGGATGACTCAAATTTCGAGAAAGGTTGCCCGCTGGGGGATCTCCCTGTAAAGAAATGTTATCAAATACAATCAGAGGGTATAATTATGATTATGAGGCAACTGAGCCAGCCATAACCTAAGTACATTTCTTTACACTTGTAAAAAAAAAAAAAAAATTGGTCGAGGGCCAAGCTCCATCTCAAAGCACCTGCAATCAACACATAAACATGTGTTAGCACAACACATTACAAGACAAATCCTAGCACACAACGTTATGCACTAATTCGCAAGGGATAAGACCATGAGGTGCATTCTCTGCTCAATGCATCCAATGGTCAGCAACAATATGCAACCAGAGCCCACAAAACAGCCTTCGATGGGAACCTCATAATCGTAACCCTAAAGTGGTCAGATGAATAATTGAGCCTATAAAACTTCCCATTAGGATAATAGGTTTCACAAAACCCTGATCCGTGAAGTTTTTGGTTAAGTAGGACTTTAGGCAGCTAGGGCACAAAGGCGCCATGCATTTCTCACTGAATCGTATAGATGAAATGGAGTTTGAAGAATGGGCAAGCTATTTGGAAATGGCTGAGAAAACAGGAAACCCTCCTACACAACAAATAACTTCAGTAAGAATTGTGCAGCCTTGCTTCCATCAACTCGACCTCCCCCAAAGGCTGGAAACTAGGCCCTCAACACCACACTTCGGTCCAGCAACTAAAGACACAACTAGCCAAGAGAAATTCATCCCACAAGAGAAGAAACTTAGCCAACAACGAGTAGACTCAGCCCTAGTAAGTAAACTTAACCTCAACAGCAAGTAAATTAGGTCTCCTTCAAAGGGAATCCACCCAACACCAAGAATTCACCCTCTACATGCCAAATTTGGCCCTCCATAATGGATAAACCACTGGCTACAATGAATATCGACCCTGGAAAATACTCTTGGCCCCAACAGCCATAAACTCGGCCCAACACTAAAACAAAAAAGAAAACTCACAAGCCACGATCAGACCAACACCAGCGCCAAGAGCAGAGGGACATAGTAGAATGGCCAGGCGGAAGAGGAAAGAGGCAGAAGAGAAGGAAGCGTTTAGGGTTTGAAGAGCTAGGTGTAGGATTTTGGAGGAATAAGAGGGCACGTGGGCCTCATGCGAGGCCCACGATCGTTGAATTTAAATTTTTTTATTGGTATTAAATTTAAGTAATTTTGTTTGCTTTGTTTTAATTTTTTTTTTTTTCTATTTTAATTATTTTATTTTAATTTTATTTATTTATTTTTTATTATTATAAAAAATCAGGTTAAAAAGGATAAACATATTTAATATGTAATTATTATATTATACATATTATGTTTTAAAACCGAAAAATAAAAATAAAGGTTTAAAAGATATGCTATTAAGATTAAGGTTTAAACATTATTTTAAAGATTTAAAACTAATATAATTAAATAATATACATACATACATACATACATACATACATACATACATACATACATACATACATACATACATACATACATACATACATACATACATACATACATACATACATACATA